>KV001998.1:54070-75863 GCA_001598015.1 Dorcoceras hygrometricum | reverse complement strand
GCTGTGACGTTTCTCGTACTTTATGTTGATGTCATTCTACTCATTGGGAATGATGTAGGAATGCTGCAGTCAACTAAAGTATGGTTGTCTAGTAGATTTTCGATGAAGGACATGGGTGAAGCATCCTATATTCTTGGAATATAGATCTATCGGGATAGATCTAAGCGGATGCTCGGACTCACCCAAGCTAACCTACATCGATACCATACTTAAGCGGTTCTCTATGGAAGAGTCCAAGAGAGGACACCTACCTATGTGCCACGGGGTCACTCTATCTAAGTCTATGTGTCCAAAGACTGATGAGGAGATAGAGAGTATGGCACGTGTACCATATGCCTCGGCTATAGGTAGTATTATGTATGGCATGATCTCGACTAGATCGGATGTCGCATATGCCCTGAGTGTCACGAGCCGCTGCCAGGCCAACCCCGGCCAATTGCATTGGAAGGCCGTGAAGGATATTCTTAAGTACTTATGAAGGACTAAGAATATGTTCATGGTCTATGGGGGTGGTGAACTGAAACTGGAAGGCTACACTGATTATAGCTTCCAGTGTGACGTGGATGATTCGAAATCAACCTCTGGATTTGTATTCATGCTCAATGGTGGTGCTGTCTCTTGGAAGAGTTCCAAGAAAGACACCATCGCGGATTCAACCACTGAGGCTGAGTACATCGCAGCATCAGCTGCTGCTAAGGAGGCCGTTTGGATAAGGAATTTCGTCCAAGAGTTGGGCGTCATTCCTAATGGAGTTGGTCCAGTCCCGGTGTACTGCGACAACACTGGTGCCGTTGCGCAAGCAAAGGAGCCTAGGTCTCACCAAAGATCCAAACACATACTGAGGAAATACCACATAATCCGGGATATTGTGGCTAGAGGTGACATAGCAGTTGAGAGAGTCGCCTCTGCAGACAACGCTGCTGATCCACTTACGAAGCCATTGCCTGGACCGTTGTTTGAAAAACATCGCGAAACAATGGGACTGCGTCTGATGAGTAGTTGGCATTAGGGCAAGTGGGAGATTGTTAGAGTAGATGCCCAACTAGCCAACTTGTGGCGTGTGGGTTCATAGACTCTTGTATATGACAGTCTTTATATATGATATTCGCATTTACTTATATGGCATTCTTTACTTTCATTGTTTTGTATGATGATTAACAATTGTGTTGAGTAAAGACCTACAATGCACTAAAGTGTATGTTAGATGTGATAGTGGGTATGACGGCTATCATGAAACGCATCTAATAGTCACTGTGTATTCTGAACATGTTCCTAGTCGATTGGGCCGTCAAAATGAGGATAAGGCCGCTCGAGTTCGAGACTAGTATCTGCAATGCGAAGTACCATGTTTCATTGGTAGGGAACATTGTGATGTTCTGAGCATGCAGATAGATAGTGATCTGGTGATCTATCGAACTACCCTCGTTCGGACTTTCCAAGTGGTTACCATTTGTCGAGTGGATAAGTCCGAGGTCTTGGTTGTACTGATTAGTCCTCACGACTCGAAACGTCATTGAGACTCTACATGATAGGCGTCTCACTTTGACTCGTTTGCCGACTCACTTGGGGTCATAAGGCGTCGGGATTGGGTGAGACCCCGATGCATGTAGGAGTCGATGCATCGTTGTCGAGTATTCACCGCTCGCAGACATGCGTGGATATCCTATGCTATCTGAGGGGATAATAGTGTATAAATCTCTGGCCAGAGTACTAGAAGTGTTTTAGGTAAATGTGTTTACCTAGTTACACTCGCGATGTCACTATTCGATCTCCAAGATGTACGCATAGCTATCGGATCTATAGCGACTCTCGATTTACCAATGGTCGTTGATCTGATCGAGATATATGGATTGAAAGGACCGTACTTTACGTTAACCAAAACCAACTGGTTCTTGCAGGCACTATCAGTGATACCTAGGAGATCATGGGGCGATGTTTCTAGACGCTCTTACCATGATCCGATGGGCAAGTCCAGAATTGTGATTCCGGAGCCACAATGGTTGTGGGCCCACGGCTAGCTGTATCCCTGAACCATTGAGTATCACACAAGTACTGGATTCGAGATTCCCGCAGTGATTCCGGAGCCACAATGGTTGTGGGCCCACGGCTAGCTGTATCCCTGAACCATTGAGTGTCACACAAGTACTGGATTCGAGATTCCCGCATGGATACTCAGCTCAATGTGTTGAGCATACGAAGAGGATTTTGGGGAGTGCGACTTCCTAAAAGTCAACAGGGGTCAAATCGGGATTTCCAGCTGTTGAGGGGCAAAACGGTCATTTTGCACTGGGGTTCTGAAAAATGGTTTTTCAGATCATAGTATTCAGTTTTGGAAACTGAGTCGATCGGTCCGATTTGGCTATCGGAGTTACGATGATGTCTCGGTGATGGGGATGAACCGAATGTTCATCCGTTGGACCCGAGCCCGTTGGGCCGGATCCAAACCCATCACCAAGTCTACTTAATGTAGACTTAGACTCATTAACTCACTAATCACTTCACAACTAACCCTAAACCTAGATTTTGGCCGCCGCCCCCCTCCTCTCCAAAATCCGCCGCCGTCGCCCACACCGTGCGCCGCCGCCGCCGCCTCTCTTCGCCGGAAATTTTTCCGGCCAATCTTGACGAGGAGAATCCGTCCGCGCCGATCTCGTCAGGCCTTCTAGTGCAGGCTGACGAAGGAATCCCGTCACCAGTCGTGGACCTGACTGATGTTGTCTACCGCAATCTACCGTGAAGTGCCGGTTTCCTCGAGAAACTGGTCGGAGCCAGGCACGAGTTGCCAGCAAGGTAGTGATCTAAACGCCCTATGAATGTCATAGCATGTTTGTAATTTAATTGTATTGATCGTCTCCTGGTATTGTTTTTGTTCTTCCGCTGCCTCGTCGGGAGACGGGATCCGGATCCGCCGTGGCTACCCAACATGGATATCCTATGCTATCTGAGGAGAAAATAGTGTGATAAATCTCTGGCCAGAGTACTAGATGTGTTTTAGGTAAATGGGTTTACCTAGTAACACACGCGATGTCACTATTTGATCTCCGAGATGTATGCATAGCTATTGGATCTCTAGAGACTCTCAATATACCAATGGTCGTTGATCTAATCGGGATATATGTGTTGAAAGGACCGTACTGTACGCTAACCATGACCGACTGGTTCTTGCAGGCACTATCAGTGATACCTAGGGGATCATGGGGCGATGTTTCTAGGCGCTTTACCATGATCCGATGGGTCGGTCCGAAATTGAGATTTCGGAGTCACAATAGTTGTGGGCCCACGGCTAGGTGTATCCCTGAACCATTGAGTGTCACACAAGTACTGGCTTCACGATTCCCGCACGGAAACTGAGCTCAATTTTGAGCATAGGAGGAGGAATTTAGGTAGTGCGACTTCCTAAAAGTTAACAGGGGTCAAATTGAAATTTTCCTCAAGTTGGAGGGGATAAACTGCAATTTTGGACTAGGTGGTCTGAAAAATTGTTTTCGCATCAGAATACTCAGTTTTGGAAACTGTGTAGATCGGTCCGATCAGATCGTCGATCGGAGTTATGATGAAGCCACGATGATGGAAATGAACCGAATGTTCATATGGACCTGGGCCTGACCCAGGCCCGTTGGGCCGGTCCAAGCCCATCATATGTCTACTTATTATTGGCCTAGGGTTATTATGAACACACTACAACACTCTAAACCCTAGCAAGAGCCACCCTCTCCTCACTCCCTCTCCCACGGCCGCCGCCCGCCGCCGGTGTTCACGTGATTGGACTTGTTCCGATCACGTCGACGAGGAGATTACGTTCATGTCAAATTCATCAGCTCTTCTAGTGCAGACTGACGAAGGAGTCCTATTTGCAGTCGTGGATCGGATTAGGAGATCTACCGCCGCCAACCTTGAAGTGCCAGTTTCCCTGTGAATCTGGTCGGAGCCAGGCGCCTAGACACCAGCAAGGTAACGCTCTAAAACATCCTATGTATGTTTTATTGCATTATATTTGTTATGTATTGAACGTTTCCGAGGCAAATTTTGAAACTTTCGCTGCGCCCCCGGGAACGGGATCTGAATCCGCCGCTGCGCCAAAATACAAAGCCCAACCTAGTGTTCCTTTGTGCCGTATAGAGAGGCAGACCGAGGTTGAGGGGGCGCTTTTAACTCGACAGATAGATGAGATGGAGCTAGTTCTTGCAAGGTTCCATCGGATGAATCCTACTACCTTGTCTAGTGCTGAGGACGGACTTGCAGCCGAGGAATGGCTTGAGCACATGGTGGGATTGTTTGACCGTGTGAAGTATTATGAGAAGAATATATTGAGTTTGGTGACGTTACAGTTGAAAGAGCATGCGCAGCGCTGGTGGAGGGGTGCTTTCCAAGCGATGATTGAGATGGGTACGGTGATCTCGTTGGAGATTTTCTATGCCGCATTTCATCAGGAGTACATTCCTGAGTCATATTACAACTCCATGGAGCGAGAGTTCGATAACTTGGTGCAAGGGAATCTGAAGGTGGCCGAGTATGCGAGACTTTTTTCTTCCCTTCTCGCCTATGACCTCACGTGGCTGGCCGAGAGAGGGCGAAGCGCAAAAAGTTCGTAGTGGGTCTGAGGTCGGATCTCTTCCTACTGGTGATAGCAAGTTCCCCTTACACCTACACTGATGCCGTGAACCGAGGGATAGACATTGAAGAGAGTCTCTCTAATAGGAAATCTCAGGTTCAGAAGACAGCTGGACAGTGTGTTCATCCCACGCCGTCTTGGATGCTTTCTTCCCAACCGCCTCAGGCACCACAGTCTTCGAACCGTCAAAGGTCCAGGCTGAGACGAAAGCAGTTCAAGAGAACCGGTTTGAGTTCTTCTGGTTCGGACAGTACTGGTGGAGAGAGTTCGAGAGCAGGGTTCTGAGGTCAGTGCGGAGGTAGGCATCCGACACCTTAGTGTCTTGGAGTGCAAGGCACTTGCTATACTTGTGGAAAGATTGGCATTTTGCGAGGGTGTGTCCTGCTAGAGGTCCGCTCTCTAACCTGTCATAGCAGGGTCCTTCGGGAGGTTCTTCGTCGAGACCGTATTTCCCTGCTCAGCCCCAACGATTAGGTTATCAGCCGCCGGAAGAATCTAGGTTCGGAGGACCTTCTCAACCTCAGCACTTGGTACCTCAGCGAGCTCAAGTGCATGTGATGTCTAGGGAGCAAGTTGATGATATGATCGGAGGATTATTTGTAGGTGCTTCCCCCTTCGTGTGATGTAGTGTTTGTTGATGCTTATGTCGGTGTGAGCTGGATGTCCCGTGAGATAGTGCTGATTTGTGTTGTTAAGTTTGGGGAGAAGAAGTTGGTGACATCCCAGTTGTTTGGTAGCTCCAAGATGTCTTCCCAAATGAGGTTCCTTGATTTTCTTCGGAACGAGAGATTGATTTCAGCTCTGAGTTGGTGCCAGGAATTGTTGATGGAGCGATGGATCCGGATCCCGCTTCCGAGGTGCAGTTGAAGTTTTAAAATTTTAACATCCTGGGAACGGTCAATACACTGAATAAGAATCTAACAATGCATAGGATGTTTAGAGAGTGATCTTTCTGGCGACTAGGCGCCTGGCTCCGACTATTCCTCAAAAGGGAGATAGCACTTCAACGGTTAAATAGCTCCGACCCTCCAATCAGGTCCAAGACCGGAATCTCATTTCCTTCGCTGGTTTGCACTAGAAAACCAGCGAAATTTGTCAGGCCCTGTGCTAATCAACAAGGATTAACAACATAATAAAGCACATAATAGCGGAAGAATAAAAATAGGCTTAAATTTTTTTTCAAAAGTTTGGGCCTGAACTCAAATCTCCTACATTCAAAATACCAATACTTAAAAATAGAATTTACTCAAATCCAACAACAATCAGGTAATCAAAAAAAATCTCAATACAGATCCTCAACATACATAAAAACTCAGGGCAGCCCCTGTTCAATACAGAATACAAATAAACTGGGACTCTAACGAAATGGGGATGGACCAGATGGCACTCCAATATGTCCAGCCTAGTTACCTGAAGAAACTGCAATGGGCAACATAGATCCAAGGAACACAAAAGCAGGAAATGGAATACGAGGTCAAACCTCAGTACGAAAAGCACTAAGACAACAGCAAATCATAAACATGCAGTATCTCAAAACATGAAATGCATGAGGGCTGTCAAATAATCGGTCATCTAGGTCAACGAGTCAGCTGGCAATATCCAGGCGAGCCTCTATACCACGCACAACCAATCAGCCGGTGGAAATCATCGGTCCATGATATTCAGATCTGGCAACTAACCATCACAGTTCAGTGGTATTCAGGCACAACGAGTCAGCTGGCCACCACCCCGATGATAGCGTTGGACCTTTCAGGCACGACACATCTGTCTGCCGATCACAACGTGGCTCTTATTTGGTTCTCAATCAATCAACAGGCTCAAATGCATGAATGCCATGAAATTCAAATCTGTTTTCAGCATGCATAATTCACATAAACTGAACATATAAATGAACCAGTGAGACAAATATGTTCACGTAAAGCACAGAATTCACAGAACACAAACCATGCTCTAAAATACTAACACGCTTATGCCCAAGCTGTTAACAGAAGCTCAATTCGTACCTTAATACTCAGATTTTACCTCAACCAGATCTCACCAGGGCACGGAAACTCAGCCTGTTAAAACCTGCTTCCTCGTTGGTCTCGACAAACACAGCAGGAACTGCCTGGGAGCTCAAATCTATCAAGGCATCTCATAACTCAGCTCAAATCTGAACTCCTAGAACTCACTGCCTAAGTTCAGAAACTCAAATATGGTTCAACCTCTACCAAGCAAGCTCAACTAGCTAACATCAAACTTAAACTAGTCGAAATCACTTACCCATAAGCTCAGAAGAATTGAAGAACTCTCGGGTCAACTATCGCGAAAATCTTCGAACACTGTAAATCCTTCGTGCTCCTCCTACGCGTCGATCTACAACTCCAGACTGGTATCAATTGAAAGAACTAAGCAAGACGAGCTCAGCACCACCAGTCTTACTCCAAAAAATGGCGGAAATCGACGGCAATCTATCGGAGAAGGGTTAGGTGAACAGTACCGATTGAGGGTTAACGAGGGAGAAGAAATGGAAATCGGGGTGAAAAATACGCTAAGTGTTGGGAAACACTTGTATTTAAAATCCCTCGTCAAAGTTTACAGTGAAAGTCAACCACCGACACCATCAAATCCGAGAATAAGATCTAGTGCTAAGGCACAAGTCCTCGAATCTGAATCCAGCACTAAATCAAATCTAGCCTCAGCGCTACCGCTAACGCGCTACTAAACTATACGGTGTCGCACTGGCAAAACAGATCCAAACACTCTGATCTGCTCACGCTCACTCAGATCCGAACAACACTGAACCACACCAGTCCAAACCACAAATCGAACCGGTCAACACTAAAAACGTTGACTAACACGTGGCATCTCCTCGATGACTCTCGCATCTGTTCTCGCCCGCTACCAGATCCCACTCGCTAGCGCCACATCTGAAAATGCGAAACGATGTCGCATCACTTCTCACGCCAAATCTGACTACTCAAATCTGAAATCCTACTGGAATCAGCTCCCGATAGAAAACTAAGCAAATCGACTCGAAATTCGAAGCAGATTTCACATGATAGCGCCCAACGACTCCAATCTGAACAGCTCTAAGTCAAATCTGAAAAATCACCAACCAGATTTGACAAAAATCATCACATCTGAAATTCAGTAATCACGCCTATCGTGACTAAACCTTAACCAAAAATGATTAATCACTAATTATCGAATCTCAATCCTCGCATTCTCCCCACCTTAAGAGATTTTGTCATCGAAATCAAAAGCAAAAACAAGGCAGAATCAACAAAACACCAGCAATTCACAAGGCTCTACACAAATCACCAAAACCAGAGCACAAAACAACTATCAGAACATGAAGAAAAAGCCAGAAATAACCTGGAATACTCACTGTCAAAGCTCAAACAGATGAGGCCACTCTTGTCTCATCTTCTCTTCCACTTCCCAGGTAGCCTCTTCTCGGCCATGCTTACTCCATTGGACCATCACGAACGGAATTTTCTATTCCTCAACTGCTTCTCCTTTCTATCCAGAATCTGCATTGGATACTCAACATAACTCAAGGTCTGATCCAGCTCCACTTCATCAGTTCTCAATACATGGGACGGATCTTGCTCATATTTCCTCAACATTGACACATGAAAAACATCATGTATCGCTGCTAACTCATCAGGAAGTTTCAATCTATAAGCCAACTGTCCGATCCTCTCAACAATCTCGAAGGGACCAACAAATCTGGGAGCTAGTTTACCCTTGAATATGAATCTCATCACGCTCTTGAAAAGAGAAATCTTGAGAAATACTCGATCTCCAACCTCAAACTCCAACGGTCTGCGTCTCTAATTAGCATAGCTAGTGAAGCAATCTTGTGCAGTTTAATTCTGCTTCGAATTAACGAAATATGATCTCTCATATGCTGCACAAATTCAGGAGTCGAAAGCTATTTCTCACCAACTTATTCCCAACAGATCGGAGATCTACACTTGCGACCATACAACGCTTCGAATGGTGACATCCCAATAGTCACTTGGTAGCTGTTGTTATAAGAAAACTCAACCCAGGATAGCGAATCCTGCCAGCCACCGCTGAAACCCAACACAATTGCTCGCAGCATATCTTCTAAAGTCTGAATGGTTCTCTTGGATTGGCCATCTGTCTGAGGGTGATAAGCAGTACTCATTTCCAATCTCAAACCCATAGCTTCTTGCAAACTCTTCCAGAATCGGGAAGTAAACCTCGGATCTCTATCAGACACTATCGAAACAGGCACTCCATGCAATCTAAGCACATGGTCGATGTACAGTCTCGCCATTTTCTTCATCGAACACCTCACATCATAAGGAATGAAATGGGATGACTTCGAAAGTCTATCAATCACCACCCAAATCGCATCTCATCCCCTACTCGATTGAGGTAAATGGGTCACAAAGTCCATAGCGATGTGCTCCCAATTCCATTGAGGCACTTCTAAACTCTGCAACAATCCACCAGGTCTCATCCTTTCGGCCTTGACCTGCTGACCATTCAAACAGCGAGCAACAAAACTAGAAATGTCGCTCTTCATGCCTTCCCACCAGTAGTGAGACTTCAAGGCATGATACATCTTTCTCTCACCCTGATGCACACTGTATCGACTACAATGCGCTTCATTCAGGATAGTATCTTTCAAATCAATCAGGTTCGGAATCACCAATCTGCCATGAAATCTCAAACACCCATCAGAAGCAACAGTAAATCATCAGAATGACCATTATGGGCTTTAATCTTCAACTCGTGAATAGACGGGTCAGTCCTCTGCGCCTCTCTGATGTCAATCACAATCTGTGGTTCTACCTGAATAGAAGAAACTATGAAGTACAGATCACTCGGTTGGAATCGCCAACCAGAAGTCCCCAACTGCTCGTGGATTCTCGAGATACTCAAAGACGTTAACATTGCAGGCTGGGCTTTCCTACTCAAAGCATCGGCTACTAAGTTCATCCGCCTAGGCTGATACTGAATCTCGCAATCAAAATCCTTGAGAAACTCCATCCAACGATGCTGCCTCATATTCAGATCTGATTGAGTGAGATATACTTCAAACTCCTGTGGTCGGTGTACACCACGAATTGCTCACCATATAAATAGTGACGCCAGATCTTCAAGACAAAAACAATCGCTGCCAATTCTAAATCATGAACGGGGTATCTCGTTTCATGGGGCTTCAACTGTCGAGACGCATACACATTCACATACCCGTTCTACATCAGAACACAACCCAAACCGCTCAGAGAAGCATCAGAGCAAACAACAAAACCTCCGGATCCAGACGGTAAAGCCAACACAGGAGCATTAGTCAACTTATCCTTAAGTGTCTGAAAACTCGACTCGCATTCATCACTCCAAACAACTTCCTATCTTTTTGAGTCAACTGCGTCATCGGCCTTGCTATCGAAGAGAACTTCTCAATAAAACGCCTGTAATAGCCGCCAAACCCAAGAAACTACGGATCTCAGAAACATTCCTAGGTAGCTCCCAGTTAAGAACTGCTTCGACCTTACTCGGATCCACAGAAATACCTTGAGCGGAGATGACATGACCCAAAAAGATTACTCTATCCAGCCAAAATTCACACTTGCTAAACTTGGCGTACAACTACGAGTCTCTCAACTTCTGCAATATCATCCACAAATTCTATTTATGTTCTCTGAAACTCCTCAAATACACCAGGATGTCGTCTATGAAGATGATCATGAATCGATCGATATACTCGTTAAAGACGCGATTCATCAAATCCATGAAAACAACAGGGGCATTCGTCAACCCAAACGGCATCCCAAGAAACTCAAAATGCCCATATATCGTCTGGAAAGCTGTCTTCGCTACATCGGCATCTCTAATCCGCAACTGGTGATACCCAGAGTACAAATCAATCTTCGAGTATACGGCCGATCCTTGCAACTGATCGAACAATTCATCAATCCTCGGCAAAGGATATTTCTTCTTCACCGTCGCTCGATTCAACTGCCGAAAATCAACACACATCCTCATAGATCCATCCTTCTTCTTCACAAACAAAATCGGAGCTCCCCAAGGAGACATACTCGGTCTGATGAAGCCTTTATCCAAAATATATCTCAACTGATCCTTAAGTTCTTTCAACTCAGCTGGCGCCAACCGATACGGAGCTCTAGAAATCGGGGCTGTCCCTAGCACCAAATCTATACTGAAAGCAATCTCTCTTCACGGCAGAAATCCAGGAATCTCATCTGGAAACACGTCTGGGAACTCTCGGATAATTTGAATATCATTCAACTTCAAACATGACTCTTGGGAAACATCGAGCCCATAGATCATAAATCCAGTGTTACCCAGCGACAATAGGCTAAACATCTCCATGGCAGACACCAGTGGAATCTTTGAGCGTGAATCAGTAGCATAGAAATCCCACTTCTCACCCGGCTCGAGGAAAAATCTCACCACTCCATGGAAACAATCAACAGTAGCCTTATAGCTGGACAATACATCCATTCCCAAGATGCAGTCAAAATCTCTCATCTCCAAAGAAATCAAATTCGTCACTAACACATTCTAATCAAACTGGATCACGCAATCCACCACAATCTCATGGGACATTAACCACACACCAGCAGGAGTAGACACAGATACAACATCACACAGTGGGGTAACTCTCAACCCACACTCATGCACAAACCATGCAGAAACAAAGGTGTGTGATGCTCCTGTATCAAATAAAACTCTCGCAGAAAAATCAAATATAGAGCATGTACCTGCGATAACTCCACCAGGTATCTCATCAGCTTGCTCCCTCGACAAAGCATTCACCAGGGCCTGCTGTGGTCCCTGAAACTGAGGTCTCGAAGGTCCACCAAACCTAGAAGGTTCATGGGGTTGGAATCCAGATCGTTGGGTCGGGGCAGGAGGTTGCAGCTTCTGAAAAGAACCACCAGCCGAACCTTTCTGTGAAGGAACAGAGGGCTGTCCCATCATCAACGGACACGCTCTAACATAGTGTCTAGGCTACCCACAGTTGTGACAAAGACCCAGAACTCCACGGCACTGCGAAGTCATGTGCTTACCACCGCACAGTACACACGACAATCCTCCAGAACCACTGCCACCGGAGCTGACAGAACCAGAGGAACTCGAATTCGAATTTCTCTTGAATTTCTTCCCACGAGGCTTGAACCTCTGATGGTTCGATTGTTTCAAAGTCTAAGGAGATTGAGAAGTATGCATCCCTTCCGGCACAGGAAAATACCATCGTCCAACAGTCATCGGAAGCTGCATCGGTGCATCCAACAAACTCTCCCCGATATCCAATGCTCTATCCACAGCCTCAGCATAAGTCGTAGGTGCACCAGCCAACACCAACTAAAACAACTCGGGCTTCAAACCCTTCATAAACTTGTTCCTCTTTGCTCGCTCCTGGCTAGCAACGTGAGGGACATATGTCAGAAGAGAAGAAAATGGTCTGGCATACTCAGCAACCTTCAAATTGCCTTGCTTTATATTGTCGAACTCCCTATCTCGATTATTGAAGTACGACTCCAGGGTATACTCCTGTCGGAACGCTGCACAGAAGCTCTCCCAAGAAACCAAGACTCCAGTCTCCCTCATCACTCTGGGAGTACCCTTCCACCAACGTTGAGCATGCTCCATCAACTGCAAAACTGCCAACTTCAATCTCCGCTCTGCGGTGTACTCCAAAGTGTCAAACAAATCCTCCATGTGCTCCAACCTGCCTTCAGCCAAAAGACCACTCTCGGTGCCAGTGAACGTAGGGGGATTCGTCCTATGAAATCAAGCCAGAACTAGCTCCATCTCACCAATATCTCTCGTAACATCCTCTGTGAGACCTGTGTTTTCACAATCAGGTGTTGGTCGGGTTTGGACCAGCTGCTGGTCGATGTGCTTGGCGTAGACATCGATTTTGCCGAAGTGTTGGAATCAACAGCAGTAGTAGTAGGATCAGCCGTTGAGTGATCGCGTCAGTTGTTGATATTTCAGATGTTGCGTGTTGGTAGGAAGCAGCAGCAATGCTGACGTGGATTTCAGTCGTTGGTGTATTAGCGCGTATCCAGCTGTTGCGAGTGATCAGCTGTTGGTATGTTAGTTGCGATGATCAGCAGAGAGCGCTAAGGGACTTTGAAGCGACGACGTTTTGTGAGAAGGAACCAGCTGTGGTTTTTTTAGCGTGTTTCGTAGCGGGTAGCGAAACTACGTCGTTTAGATAAGTTTTATCGACAGCATTTTGAGTGGAGCACTTTGTATCAGCTGTTGGTTATGATAGACATCAGCTGTTGAGAGATCTCATGTGTTGTGACTACTGGTTTGTGGATCAGCAATTGGTAGCGAGGTGACGTGTTCCTCTGCGAAGTCGTTTGGTTAAGTTGGTGCGACGCCGTTTAGTCTTAGCGTTGTGTGAAAGATTGAACTGCTGGTTGTTATATTAGCGATAGGCAAAAACTGATGCGTGATTTCAGCTGCTGGTTGGGAATATTAGTTGTGACAACTGATTTTATAGGTGGATCGGTTCCTGTTTCTATCTGATGATCGAGTAGTGTATTTAAGAGAAGACTTGGTCTTCGATTGTTTAACAGGTTAGGAAGGTAGATAAGAGCTGGTGGAGTTGTAGCTCCCAGCTGTTGTTGATTTATGTTTCGGTCTTTGAGCAGTAGTTTGTGTTGGTTTAGCAGGTGACAGATCTGTGTTGCTCAGACGTGATTGTAGCAGCTATGTGTGGTAATTGTAGCTCAGAAGTTACGGTACGGATGTTGAGCTTATATTACGGCTGGAATTGGCGTGGATATTATGTTTGATTGCTGTGTGTGCATTTCTTGTTGTTTTATATTCTGTTCAGCTGTTGCATTTCATATGCACTATCGTTTCCATTTCAGCTGTTGTAGCCGTGCTTTGTTGTTGCTCTGTTTTCTTACCAGGATGCGAGGGCGAGCGGCAATACCGCACTCTCATCTCTCTGCTGGACTGTTATCCCTCATGCGCCTCGTGGTTAACTACCACAGTTCATGGGTTGGGCAACAGCAGGTTGAGTTGTTGATGCATCTGATATTCAGGTGTGGTGTAAAGATAAGCGGGTAATTCCCGTATGCTTGTACACACACCAGTTGAATTCTTTGGCTCCCTTTCTTGGTTGTAGCCTTCGGCTGTTGCATTGTCCTTCATGCATAGCATTAGCATTATATCTTTTGCTATTCATTGCTGTTTTATAGTTGCTCTCCGTACCGGGGTTTAACCCTGAGGTCCCTCTGGGGCTGTTGTGTTTGTTTTCCTGTATGTTGTTCAGGTTTTCTAGGATTTGAAGCTGGTCGAGGTTATGATCCAGCTGGTGGTGCCCTAAGAGGTGGTTAGAGTGGTCCACTTATATATATAGTATTTGTATGCACTGGTATCACTTTGTGTGATGCTTAGTCTTATATAGTAGGTAGACCATCTGTACTTGTGTTGTATTCAGCCGTTGGGCATTTGTTGTACTTGAATATTTGTGCTGTTGTGAATTTATAAATTCGGATTATTTTGAGTATCCTGTATTTTAAATTATGTTATCTTTCAGTCAGGCTAAAAGCAAAAATTTTAACCACTTTTTAGTTGCTTCCGCTTGTTTCTGCGTGGTTGATCTCTGATGTGAGCACGAGGCCTAACATTTTTGGTATCAGATCTCTAGCTGGGATAAGCTTGATTTCTTTTATCACACTTGAGTCTAGGCACAGTGTCGTGTGTTGTTTGTACTTGACTATGTGATTATGTGCTGCATATGGTTGTGTTATGTGATTTCTATGCTGTACTTGTTCTGTGTTATCTTATCCTGTTTAGTGCCTTCGTAGAGAGATGCCGCCTAGACGTAGGGGCAGAGGTAGAGGGTAGTTTCAGGATGAGTCTGGAGATCAGAATGAGGATCAGCGTAGTTTCCCTTCTCCTGGTCGGGGTAGACGTGAAGAGGAGGAAGTCGACAACTTAGCAACCCATGTGGAGAGCATGGAGATTGTGATGACTAGGATCCAACGGATGAGTCTCCAGATCTTTAACGGTGACGAGTCTAGCAAGGATGCGGATTCGTGGTTACAGCACATCACTGGTTTGTTCGATCATGTTCAGTATGATGATGTGCTTCGGTTGAGTTTGGCGACCTTTTAGTTGAGGAAGAGTGCAGAGAGTTGGTGGCGTGGCGCTTCGAGGACTCTGGAGGAGACCGGTGTGGAGATTTCTTGGGATAGCTTCTGTGTTGCCTTTCGACAGGATTACGTCCCGGAGTCGTATGTGAACGTCCGTGAGCGGGAGTTCGACAACTTGGAGAAAGGTATGATGTCTGTTAGGGAGTATGCCTGTAGGTTTTCTTCTCTGTTGGCGTGTAGCTGGCCGGGAGAGGGCCAAGAGGACCATGTTTATTGAGGGTTTGAACGAAGAGTTGTATACTTTGGTTTTGTCGAGCAAACCAAAGAGCTATGCAGAGGCTGTGGATAGCGCTGTTGATATCGAGGAAGGTCTAAGGAGCCGGAGGTCGCGTGCTAGGCCTCAGGGTGTTCAGGGTGGTCGTCCCGCTGTTCATGGAGCACAGTCTTCTCAGTCTTCCCAGTCTGCTCATCAATCGCCGCAGCAGCAGCAGCAGTTGGCTCAGCAGTCTGGCCGTCAGAGGTTTCGACCTCGTGGCCATCAGTTTAAGAAGAAGTATGGTTCTGGTTCTTCTGGTTCTGGCAGCTCTAGTAGCAGTGGTTCTAGGGTAGTTTTGTGGCTTCTGTGGAGGCAATCATTCATCGACTCAGTGCGTTGGTGTGCAGGGCTCTTGTAATATCTGTGGTCAGTATGGCAATTTCGCGAGGGTGTGTCCGTCGGCTGGATCGCAGCAAGCTGCAGCCCCACCTCAGGGTCGAGGAGGATCGTCTAGGGGTCATTCCCCTCAGTTCCCGTATCCTAGGGTTGGAGAGACGTAGTTTAGGTCGTTTCAGTTGCCTGGTCCGTCGCGTTTCGGACAGTCGTCTCAGCAGCATTTCTCTGGACCCCAACATGCTCAAGCGAATTCCATTATGAGGGAGCAAGCGGAGGGCGCGCCAAGCGGAGTGATTGAAGGTAACTGTTCTGTATTTGATTTTCCTGCACGAGTGTTGTTTGACACTGGCGCATCGCATTCATTTATTGCTGATTCTTTTGTGGTCGAGCATGGTCTGCATACTTTTCCTTTGCGTGATGTTGTGTCTGTTTCTACTCCTGGTGGTGCTAGCCTGTTTTCCCAAGAAGTTTTCTTGAATGGCGTTCTGTGTTTGGGTGAGCATGTTCTAGTAGCGAATTTGATTCGTCTGATGTTGTGGGACTTCGACTGCATAGTGGGATGGACGTGTTGTCCAAATATAGGGCCTCCGTGGATTGTTTCCATGGGATCGTGCGTTTTAGTCCTCAGTCCGGTGAGAATTGAATTTCTACGTTGCTGACTCTCAGTCGAAGATTCCGCTAGTTTCAGCGATGGAGATGTTCAGCTTGTTATCGACGGAGAACGTGGGTTTTATGATTTACGCATTGGATGCTACTTCTTCTTCGCATGTGCAGCTCAGCGACGTTCCAGTGGTGCTTCATTTTCCTGATGTGTTTCCGGAGGAGATTCCTGATTTTCCTCTGAAGACGGAGATTGACTTTAGCATTGAGTTGGTGCCTGGAAAAACTCCGATTTCGCGTGCACCATATCGTTTAGCGCCTGCCGAGTTGAGAGAGCTCAAGGTGCAACTGGATTATTTGCTATAGAAAGGTTTTATTAGACCTAGTATGTCGCCGTGGGGAGCGCCTATTTTGTTTTTCAAGAAGAAGCATGGCACAATGAGAATGTGCATTGACTTCCGTCAGCTGAACAAAGTTACTATTAAGAATAAGTACCGTTACCGAGGATCGATGACTTTTTTGACCAGTTGCAAGGCTCTGACGTATATTCGAAGATCGATCTACGTTCAGGGTACCATCAGTTGAGAGTTAGAGATCAAGATGTCGCGAAGACTGCTTTTCGTACTAGGTACGGGCATTTTGAGTTTCTGGTAATGCCTTTTGGATTGACCAATGATCCTGCAGTCTTCATGGATTTGATGAACCGAGTCTTTCGAGAGTTTATAGATCAGTTTGTGATTGTGTTCATCGACGACATCTTGGTGTATTCGAAGACTCCTTTGGAGCATAAGGAGCATTTGAGAGTTGTTCTTCAGACGTTGAGGGACTCGTAGCTGTATGCCAAGTTTTCTAAGTGCGAGTTCTGGCTGGATCGCGTCGTGTTTCTGGGTCATGTGATTTCAGCGTATGGCATTTCTGTGGATCCCAGTAAGGTTGATGCTGTTTTAAACTGGGAGTGACCTAGGAATGTGTCTGAGGTTCGTAGTTTCTTGGGTCTGGCTGGCTATTACCGTCGTTTCATAGAGCGTTTTTCTCGTATAGCTAGGCCGATGACTCAGTTGACTCAGAAGGACAAGCGGTTCGTTTGGACTGAGCAATGCGAGAATTCTTTTCAATTGCTCAAGGAGAAGTTGACTACTGCGCCTGTGTTGGCTTTGCCGTCTGGTTCAGGTGGCTTCGTCATGTGTTCTGATGCTTCGCTCAATGGATTGGGCTGTGTGTTGATGCAGCATGGACGAGTCATTGCGTATGCCTCGCGGTAGTTGAAACCGCACGAGACTCTTTATCCAGTTCATGATTTGGAGCTAGCAGCTGTGGTCTTTGTGTTGAAGATTTGGAGCCATTATCTGTATGGCGAGCAGTTTGTGGTGTACTCGGACCACAAGAGTTTGCAGTATTTGTTTTCGCAGCCTGACTTGAATATGAGACAGCGTAGATGGATGGAACTGTTGAAGGATTTTGATTGTGCTATCAAGTACCAGCCTGGGAAAGTTAATGTAGTGGCTGATGCGTTGAGAAGAAAGGCTCAAGGAGATATGCTTGTGTCGTTGTATGTTTCTAAAGACCGTGAGCATCTTAGCACTACTGGTTGGAGGTTTTACCCGGCTGAGAATTATGTGGTGGTTTCTTCTTTCCAAGTTGAGCCACAGATCATTTCGAGCATTAGAGTGGCTCAAAGGACATATCCTTCCATCCACGAGTTGAATTTGAAGGTCAGGGCTGGTCAACTTGAGGACTATTCTATTTCGTCCGATGGTTGTTTGCGTTTCCGTGGTAGGTTGGTTGTGCCCAACTTGATAGATCTCCGGGAGGAGATTCTTATAGAAGCGCACTGCAGTAGACACAGTGTTCATCCTGGTGCACGGAAGATGTACCATGAGTTGAAGCCACACTTCTGGTGGGCTAGTTTGAAGAGCGACGTTGCTGGTTTGTTGCTCGTTGCTTGAACTTCCAGCAGGTTAAGGCTGAGAGGATGAGCACTGGCGGTCTTTGAAGGTCAGGGCTGGTCAACTTGAGGACTATTCTATTTCGTCCGATGGTTGTTTGCGTTTCCGTGGTAGGTTGGTTGTGCCCAACTTGATAGATCTCCGGGAGGAGATTCTTATAGAAGCGCACTGCAGTAGACACAGTGTTCATCCTGGTGCACGGAAGATGTACCATGAGTTGAAGCCACACTTCTGGTGGGCTAGTTTGAAGAGCGACGTTGCTGGTTTTGTTGCTCGTTGCTTGAACTTCCAGCAGGTTAAGGCTGAGAGGATGAGCACTGGAGGTCTGTTGCAGAGTTTGGAAGTGGCTCAAAGGAATTGGGAGCACATAGCGATGGATTTTGTGACGCATTTGCCTCGTTCCAGTAGAGGTTGCGATGCGATTTGGGTTGTAATCGACAGATTGTAGAAGTCTGCGCACTTCATTCCCTATGGTATGACCTTCTCTTTGAAGAAAATGGCGAAACTGTACGTGGATTTTGTGGTTAGTTGCACGGTGTGCCTGTTTCGATTGTTTCTGACCCAGATCCAAGGTTTACTTCCAGGTTTTGGAAGAGTTTGCAAGCAGCTTTGATACCAGATTGGCTTTGAGTACAGCGTATCACCCCTAGACAATTGGTCAATCGGAGAGAACTATCCATACATTGGAGGATATGTTAAGAGCTGTTGTGATGGATTTTGGTGGTAGCTTGCAAGACGCGTTATCTTTAGTTGAGTTTTCTTCCAATAACAGCTACCAAGTGACGATTGGTATGGCGCCGTTCGAAGCTTAGTATGGCAGAAAGTGCAGATCGCCAGTATGTTGGGAAGAAGTGGGGGAGAAGCAGCTGTCTTCCCCAGAGTTTGTGCAGCAGTAGTAGTGGGATCAGCCGTTGAGTGATCGCGTCAGTTGTTGATATTTCAGACGTTGCGTGCTGGTAGGAAGCAGCAGAAATGCTGACGTGGATTTCAGTCGTTGGTGTATTAGTGCGTATCCAGCTGTTGCGAGTGATCAGCTGTTGGTATGTTAGTTGCGATGATCATCAGAGAGCGCTAAGGGACTTTGAAGCGACGACTTTTTGTGAGCAGGAACCAGCTGTTGGTTTCGTTAGCGTGTTTTGTAGCGGGTAGCGAAACTACGTCGTTTAGATAAGTTGGATTGACAGCTTTTTGAGTGGAGCGCTTTGTATCAGCTGTTGGTTATGATAGACATCAGCTGTTGAGAGATATCATGTGTTGTGACTGCTGGTTTGTGGATCAGCTGTTGGTAGCAAGGTGACGTGTTCCTCTGCGACGTCGTTTGGTTAAGTTGGTGCGACGCCGTTTAGTCTTAGCGTTGTTTGAAAGATTCAACTGCTGGTTGTTATATTAGCGATAGGCAAAAGCTGATGCGTGATTTCAGCTGCTGGTTGGGAATATTAGTTGTGACAACTGATTTTATCGGTGGATCGGTTCCTGTTTATATCTGCTGATTGAGTAGTGTATTTAAGAGAAGACTTGGTCTTCGATTGTTTAACAGATCCCATACTTAGAAATATTTCCCGATAGCAAATCTTGTCGCGAACCCTAGTTACTGTTCACAGTAACCTTATCCGTCCTAATTTCCGGTGGTAGACAACTCCGACGAGAGTGAGAGTGGTAGCGTTGGACTCCTCTCGCTAAGGCGCTTCGTTCTATACCTCTTTAGAAGGCTTTGGAGGAGCTGGAAGAGGATCTAAGTCTCGCTAAGACATCTCCCTTGTGTAGTTTGCTAGTATAAGCGTTCCCTGTCGTGTCAGTAGTTTCGTTGGGGTAAGTAAAGATGCTACCTTTAAGCTTTGTTAGAGCTTTTCGTTGAGTTAGGAAGGTAGATAAGAGCTGGTGGAGTTGTAGCTCCCAGCTGTTGTTGATTTATGTTTCGGTCTTTGAGCAGTAGTTTGTGTTGGTTTAGCAGGTGACAGATCTGTGTTGCTCAGACGTGATTGTAGCAGCTATGTGTGGTAATTGTAGCTCAGAAGTTAAGGTACGGATGTTGAGCTTATATTACGGTTGGAATTGGCGTGGATATTATGTTTGATTGCTGTGTGTGCATTTCTTGTTGTTTTATATTCTGTTCAGCTGTTGCATTGCATATGCACTATCGTTTCCATTTCAGCTGTTGTAGCCGTGCTTTGTTGTTGCTCTGTTTTCTTACCAGGATGCGAGGGCGAGCGGCAATACCGCACTCTCATCTCTCTGCTGGACTGTTATCCCTCATGCGCCTCGTGGTTAACTACCACAGTTCATGGGTTGGGCAACAGCAGGTTGAGTTGTTGATGCATCTGATATTCAGGTGTGGTGTAAAGATAAGCGGGTAATTCCCGTATGCTTGTACACACACCAGTGGACACCATTTTTCGCAGAATCTATTGTCAGCTGTTGAATTCTTTGGCTCCCTTTCTTGGTTGTAGCCTTCGGCTGTTGCATTGTCCTTCATGCATAGCATTAGCATTATATCTTTTGCTATTCATTGCTGTTTTATAGTTGCTCTCCGTACCGGGGTTTAACCCCGAGGTCCCTCTGGGGCTGTTGTGTTTGTTTTCCTGTCTGTTGTTCAGGTTTTCCAGGATTTGCAGCTGGTCGACGTTATGATCCAGCTGGTGGTGCCCTAGGAGGTGGTTAGAGTGGTCCAGTTATATATATAGTATTTGTATGCACTGGTATCACTTTGTGTGATGCTTAGTCTTATATACTTGGTAGACCATCTGTACTTGTGTTGTATTCAGCCGTTGGGAATTTGTTGTACTTGAATATTTGTGCTGTTGTGAATTTATAAATTGGGATTATTTTGAGTATCTTGTATTATAAATTATGTTATATTTCAGTCAGGCCAAAAGAAAAATTTTAACCACTTTTTAGTTGCTTCCGCTTGTTTCTGCGTGGTTGATCTCTGATGTGAGCACGAGTCCTGACATTTTTGGCATCAGATCTTAAGCTGGGATAAGCTCGATTTCTTTGATCACACTTGAGTCTAGGCACAGTGTCGTGTGTTGTTTGTACTTGACTATGTGATTATGTGCTGCATATGGTTGTGTTATGTGATTTCTATGCTGTACTTGTTCTGTGTTATCTTATCCTGTTTAGTGCCTTCGTAGAGAGATGCCGCCTAGACGTAGGGGTAGAGGTAGAGGGTAGTTTCAGGACGAGTCTGGAGATCAGAATGAGGATCAGCGTAGTTTCCCTTCTCGTGGTCGTGGTAGAAGTGAAGAGGAGGAAGTAGACAACTTAGCAACCCATGTGGAGAGCATGGAGATTGTGATGGCTAGGTTCCAACGGATGAGTCCCTAGATCTTTAACGGTGACGAGTCTAGCAAGGATGCGGATTCATGGTTACAGCACATCACTGGTTTGTTCGATTGTGTTCAGTATGATGATGTGCTTCGGTTGAGTTTGGCGACTTTTCAGTTGACGAAGAGTGCGGAGCGTTGGTGGCGTGGCGCTTCGAGGACTCTGGAAGAGACCGGTGTGGAGATTTCTTGGGATAGCTTCTGTGTTACCTTTCGATAGGAGTACGTCGCGGAGTCGTATGTGAACGCCCGTCCCGGAGTCGTATGTGAACGCTCGTGATTTCAGCTGCTGGTTGGGAATATTAGTTGTGACAACTGATTTTATCGGTGGATCGGTTCCTGTTTATATCTGCTGATTGAGTAGTGTATTTAAGAGAAGACTTGGTCTTCGATTGTTTAACAGATCCCATACTTAGAAATATTTCCCGATAGCAAATCTTGTCACGAACCCTAGTTACTGTTCACAGTAACCTTATCCGTGCTAATTTTCGGTGGTAGACAACTCCGACGAGAGTGAGAGTGGTAGCGTTGGACTCCTCTCGCTAAGG
>KV001998.1:28508-41718 GCA_001598015.1 Dorcoceras hygrometricum | reverse complement strand
GCGGATCCGGATCCCGTTCCCGGGGGCGCAGCGGAAGTTTCAAAATTTGCCCCGAAAACGTTCAATACGTAACAAATATAATGCAATAAAATATACATATGATGTTTTAGAGCGTTACCTTGCTGGCGTCTAGGCGCCTGGCTCCGATCAGATTCACAGGGAATCTGGCACTTCAACGGTAGGCGGCGGTAGATCTCCTAATCCGGTACACGACTGGAAACAGGACTCCTTTGTCAGTCTTCACTAGAAGAGCTGACGAATTTGCCACGAACGGAATCTCCACGACAAGTTGATCGGAACAAGTCCGATCACGGCAAGCGACGGTGGCGAGGCGGCAAGGCGGCGACGGTCGATAGAGGCGTGGAGGAGAGGGGTGGGCGGCGCTTGGAGGCTAGGGTTTATGTGAGTTGTGTAGTATGTTCATAATAACCCTAGGTCAATCATATGTAGACTAGTGATGGGCTTGGACCGGCCCAATGGGCCTGGGTCAGGCCAGGTCCATATGAACATTCGATTCATTTCCATCATCGTGGCTTTATCATAACTCCGATCGACGATCTGATCGAACTGATCTACCAGTTTCCAAAACTGAGTATTATGATGCGGGTTGTTATGCAAGTGTAGTGTGGTGGTCATACATCAACCCTAGGCCATGCATATGTAGACTAGTGATGGGCTTGGACCGGCCCAATGGGCCTGGGTCAGGCCAGGTCCATATGAACATTCGATTCATTTCCATCATCGTGGCTTTATCATAACTCCGATCGACGATCTGATCGAACTGATCTACCAGTTTCCAAAACTGAGTATTATGATGCGAAAACAATTTTTCAGACCACCTAGTCCAAAATCGCAGTTTAGCCCTTCAACTTTGGGAAATCGCAATTTGACCCCTGTTGACTTTTAGGAAGTCGCACTCCATAAATTCCTCCTCCTATGCTCAACATATTGAGCTCAGTTTCCGTGAAGAAATCGTGAATCCAGTACTTGTGTGACCCTCAATGGTTGAGGGATACAGCTAGCCGTGGTCCCACAACCATTGTGACTCCGAAATTACAATTTCGGACTGACCCATCGGATCATGGTAAAGCGCCTAGAAACATCGCCCCATGATCCCCTAGGTATCACTGATAGTGCCTGCAAGAACCAGTCGGTCATGGTTAGCGTACGGTACGGTCCTTTCAACACATATATCCCGATCAGATCAACGACCTTTGGTATATCGAGAGTCGCTAGAGATCCAATAGCTATGCATACATCTTGAAGATCAAATAGTGATATCGCGTGTGTTACTAGGTAAACCCATTTACCTAAAACACATCTAGTACTCTGGCCAGAGATTTATCACACTATTACCTCCTCAGATAGCATAGGATATCCACGCATAAAAGCGAGCGGTGAATCCTCGACAACGAAGCATCGAATCCTACATGCATCGAGACCTCACCCAATCCCGCCACCTAACGACTCTAACTGAGTCGGTAAATGGGTCAAAGTGAGGCACCTATCATGTAGAGTCTCAATGACGTTTTGGGTAGTGAGGACTAATCAGTACAACCAAGATCTCGGACTTATCCACTCGAAAAATGGTAACCACTTGGAAAGTTCGAACGAGGGTAGTTTGATAGATCACTAGGTCACTATCCATCTACATGCTCAGAACATCACAAGGTTCCCTACCAATGAAACATGGTACTTCACATCGCAGATGCTAGTCTCAAGCTCGGGCAGCCTTATCCTCATTTTGATGGCCCAATCGACTAGGAACGAGTTCAGAATACACAGTGACTATTAGATGTGTTTCATGATAGCCATCATATCCACTATCACATCTAACATACACTATGGTGCATTCTAGGTTTTTATCCAACGCAATTTTTAACATTATAACATAATGAAAATAAAGAATGCCATAAAAGAAATACGTATTTCATAAATAAAGATTGTTATACAAAGAGTCAATAAAACCCACACGCCACAATTTGGCTAGTTGGGCATCTACTCTAATAGATTGAGGCAGCTGTGTGTGGTAATTATAGCTCAGAAGTTAAGGTTCGAATGTTGAGCTTATAATACGGTTGGAAATGGCATGGATATTATGTTTGATTGCTGTGTGTGCATTGTTGTTTTATTTGCTGTTCAGCTGTTGCATTGCATACGCACTATCGCTTCCATTTCAGCTGTTGTAGCCATGCTTTGTTGTTGCTCTGTTTTCTTACCAGGATGCGAGGGCGAGCGGCAATACCGCACTCTCATCTACCTGATGGTCTGTTAGCCCTAATGCGCCGAGTGGTTAACTACCACAGTTCATTGGTTGGGCAACAGCAGGTTGAGTTGTTGATGCATCTGGTATTCAGGTGTGGTGTAAAGATGAGCGGGTAATTCCCGTATGCTTGTACACACCAGTGGCCACCATTCTTCGCAGAATCTATTATCAGCTGTTGAATTCTTTGGCTCCCTTTCTTGGTTGTAGCCTTCGGCTGTTGCATTGTCCTTCATGCATAGCATTAGCATTATATCGTTTTCTATTCATTGGTTTTTTATAGTTGCTCTCCGTACTGGGGTTTAACCCCGAGGTTCCTATGGGGCTGTTGTGTTTGTTTGCCAGTCTGTTGTTCAGGTTTTCCAGGATTTGCAGTTGGTCGCGGTTATGATCCAGCTGGTGGTGCCCCAGGAGGTGGTTAGAGTGTCCCAGTTATATATATAGTATTTGTATGCACCGGTATCACTTTGTGTGATGCTTAGTCTTATATAGTTGGTAGACCATCTGTACTTGTGTTGTATTCAGCCGTTGGGCATTTGTTGTACTTGAATATTTGTGCTGTTGTGAATTTATAAATTGGGATTATTTTGAGTATCGTGTATTTTAAATTATGTTATCTTTCAGTCAGGCCAAAAGCAAAAATTTTAACCACTTTTTAGTTGCTTCCGCTTGTTTCTGCGTGGTTGATCTCTGATGTGAGCACGAGGCCTGACATCCTCAACCTCTGCCTGTCTCTCTCGACGACGCAAAGGGATATTCTGCTGAATGCCCTCATCACTATCCGAGGCTCTAGACTCCTCAACAGTACGCCTAGCGGTCCTACCTCTACCTCTCCTCGGCGGAATCTCTACAAGACACTCAGGGTAAGACTAACAGCAGATAAATCACACAAGTCATAGAGGCAAGCAAGAAATCAAATCAAAACTCTGTGCTTAGACTCGAGTGTGATAGAAAAGAAATGAGCTTATCCCAGTTTAAGCTCTGATACCAAAAATATCAAGTCATGTGCTAATCAACAAGGATTAACAACATAATAAAGCACATAATAGCGGAAGCATAAAAATAGGCTTAAAATTTTTTCAAAAGTTTGGGCCTTAACTCAAATCCTACATTCAAAATACCAAAACTTAAAAATAGAATTTAATCAAATCCAACAACAATAAGGTAATCAAAAAAAATCTCAATACAGATCCCCAACATACATAGAAAGTCAGGGCATCCCCTGGTTCAATACAGAATACAAATAAACTGGGACTCTAACAAAATGGGGATCGACCATCTAGCACTCCACTCTGTCCAGCCTGGTTACCTGAAGAACCTGCAATGGGAAACACAGACCCAAAGAACACAAAAGCAGGAAAAGGAATACGAGGTCAAACCTCAGTACGAAGAGCACTAAGACAACATCAAATCATAAACATGCAGTATCTCAAAGCATGAAATGAATGAGGGCTGTCAAAGAATCGGTCATCTAGGCCAACGAGTCAGCTGGCAATATCCAGGTGAGCCTCTATACCACGCACAACCAATCAGCCGATGGAAATAATCGGTCCGTGATATTTAGGTCTGGCCACTAACAATCACAGCTCAGTGGTATTCAAGCACAACGAGTCAGCTGGCCACCACCCCGATGATAGCGTTGGACCTTTCAGGCACGACACATCTGTCTGCCGATCACAACGTGGCTCTTATTTGGTTCTTAATCAATCAACAGGCTCAATTGCATGAATGCCATGAAATTCAAATCTGATTTCAGCATGCATAATTCACATAAACAGAACATATAAATCAACCAGTGAGCCAAATAAGTTCACCTAAAGCACATAATTAGCAGAACACAAACCATGCTCTAAAATACTAACACGCTTATGACCAAGCTGTTAATAGAAGCTCAGTTCGTACCTTAATACTCAGCTTTTACCTCAACCAGATCTCACCAGGGCATGGAAACTCAGAATGTACAAAACTGCTTCCTCGCTGGTCTCGACAAACACAGCAGGAACTGCGTGGGAGCTCAAATCTGTCAAGGCATCTCATAACTCAGCTAAAATCTGAACTCCTATAGCTCACTGCCTAAGGTCAAAAAATCAAATCTGATTCAACCTCTACCAAGCAGGCTCAACTAGCTAACATCAAACTTAAACTAGTTGAAATCACTTACCCAGAAGCTCAGAAGAACTTAAGAACTCTCGAGTCAACTGTCGCAAAAGTCTTTGAACACTGTAAACCTTCGCGATCCTCCTACGCATCGATCTACAACTCCGGACTGGTATCAATCGAAAGAACTAAGCAAGACAAGCTAAGTGCTACCTGTCTTACTCCAAACAACGGCGGAAATCGACAGCAATCTACCGGAGAAGGGTTCGGTGAGCAGTACCGATTGAGGGTTAACGAGGGAGAATAAAGGGAAATCGGGATCGAAAATACGCTAAGTGTTGGGAAACACTTGTATTTAAAATCCCTCGTCAAAGTCTACAGTGAAAGTCAACCACCGACACCATCAGATCCGAGCATCAGATCCTAGCGCTAAGGCACAAGTCCTCGAATATGAATCCAGCGCTAACTCAAATATAGCCTCAGCGCTACAGCTAACGCGCTACTAAACAATACGGTGTCGCACTGGCAAAACAGATCCAAACACTCTGATCTGCTCACGCTCACTCAGATCCAAACAACACTAAACCGCACCGGTCTAAACCATAAACCAAATCGGTCAACACTAAAAAAGTTGACTAACACGTGGCATCTCCTCGATGACTCTCGCATCTGTTCTCGCCCGCTACCAGATCCCACTCGCTAGCGCCACATCTGAAAATGCGAAACGACGTCGCATCACTTCTCGCGCCAAATCTGACTACTCAAATCTGAAATCCTACTGGAATCAGCTCCCGATAGAAAACTAAGCAAATCAACTCGAAATTAGAAACAGATTTCACCCGATAGTGCCCAGCGACTCCAATCTGAACAGCTCTAAGTCAAATCTGAAAAATCACCAACCAGATTTGACCAAAATCCTCACATATGTAATTCAGTAATCACGCCTACCGTGACTAATCCTTAACCAAAACTGATTAATCACTAATTATTGAATCTCAATCCTCACAAAATTTCTGTGAATGGAATCTCCTTGCCGAGACGCTTGGAACAAATTCCAACGGTGGCGGTGGGCGACGGCGGCATCGGTGGCAGGCGACGATGGCGGCGACGGGAAGGAGGCGAGGAGGAGAAGGGGAAGGAGAGTTCTCAACCCTACTTGGAATGTTATTGTCAATACAAATTTTGGAACGGAGAAAATGAATGCCCCAGGGCATCTATTTATAGATTTTCCATGGGATTAAACCAGGTCAACAGGGGACATTGGTTTCAAGTCCATCGTTGTGGCTTCATCATAATCCTGATCGACGATCAGATCGGATCGATCAACACAGTTTACAAAACTAAACATTATGATGTTAAAACAATTTTTCGGACCACCTAATCCAAATAGCAGTTAGGCCCCTATCAACTTTAAAGATAGTCATTTTAGTCCAAGATAATTTAAGGAAATCACATTTCCATCCCTAGTTAATTTTAGGAAGTCACACTTCCATCCTTCCTCCTACTATACTCAACAAATTGAGCTTAATTTTCGATCGGAATAGAGAAACCAGTACTTGTGTGACCCTCAATAGTTCAGGGATACAACTAGCCGTGGGCTCACAATTTTTGTGACTTCGAAAACACATTTTTGGACTTACCCATCGTATCATGGTAAAGTATCTAGCAACATCGCCTCATGATCCCCTAGGTATCATTGATAGTGCCTGCAAGAACCATTCGGTAATGGTTAGCGTACAGTACAGTCCTTTCAGTTCAAATATCCCGATCGAATCAACGACCATTGGTAAATCGAGAGTCCTAGAGATTCGATAGCCATGCATACATCTTAGAGATCAAATAGTGACATCGCATGTTCTACTAGGTAAACCCTTTTACCTAAAACACATCTAGTATTCTGCCAGAGATTTGTCACACTATTATCTTCTCAGATAGCATATGATATCCACGCACAAGGGCGAGCGGTGAATCTTCGACAACGAAGCATCGAATCCTCATTGCATCAGGACCTCACCCAATCCCACCACCTGATGATCCCAACTGAGCGATAAACGGGTCAAAGTGAGACACCTATCATGTAGAGTCTCAAAGACGTTTAGAGCAAATGAGAACTAATCTGTACAACCAAGACGTCAAACTTAATCCACATGACAAATGATAACCACTTGGAAAGTCCGAACGAGGGTAGTTCGATAGATCATCAGGTCACTATCCATCTGCATGCTCAAAACATCACGGTGTTCCCTACCAATGAAACGTGGTACTTTTCATTGTAGATGCTAGTCTCAAGCTCGGGCAGCCCTTATCCTCTTTCGAACGATCAAATCGACTAGGAACTAGTTTAGAATACACAGTGATTATTATATGTGTTTCATGATAGCCATCAAATACATTATCACATCTAACATACACTATGGTGCATTCAAGGTCTTTATCCAACAATAATAATAATAATAATAATGAAGATAAATAATGCCATATAAATGCGAATTTCATAAATAGAGATCGTTTACATAGAGTCAAGAAGAACCCACACGCCATAAGTTGGCTAGTTGGGCATCTACTCTAACAGGAACGGCCATAATTGCTAGAGGTCTTCCTGCTTGGCGCTTGCTGTATTGAGGAATTTTATACGATAGCTAGGCCGATGACACTACTGACCCAGCAAGATAGGAAATTTGTTTGGGGAAGTGGTTATGAGTCTAGCCTTCTGATGCTGGTGTCAGGCTGATCTGTGTAGTATGTGAGTCCTTGGAATCGAATTTAGATGGATCAGCTGAGATGAGATCTTCGAGCATGAGTCATGCAGGTTGACCTGAAGGCACTTGTGAGCTGAGTATCCTATCAGATAATGTAGCGTGTCATTGTAGTTTTCATTGAGTTGGACTTAAGTTTTGGAAGCGAGCTGGACGTTTGGAGCTGAGTAGCAGCTTAGAGTCCTTGCTGATATTTTCCCATGCCAGTCTGATTAGGATATTTGGTTCGGTAAGCTAAAATGAGTTGGAGTAAGCTGAGAGCATGCTTAGGTACTGTACCTGCATGGATTGTATTCTCAGGATCGGGAGGCTTTTCTATGTGTTCCAATACTTCTGCGTCTAAAAGTGCTCCAAAGGAATTGAGAGCACATGGCTATGGATTTAGTTACCCGTTACCTCATTTGGTCCATGGTTTTGAAGCGATTGGGTAGTGGTTGATCGACCGTCTAAGTTATCCATGCAATGTTCCTTTGGGTCGATAGGTTCTATGAAGAAGATGGCAAGATTTTACATCGACCATGTGGTGGGATGGCATGGTGTACTGCTGTCGATAGCGTTCGAAATAGGAATATAGGTCTACTTCCCGATGTTGGAATTTTATATACAGATGGTGAGAAGTTGATTCGGGTTTAGTTTAGGTCAGTACTGGTGCGAGCTGTTAGGGTGGC
The DNA here is from genome assembly GCA_001598015.1 of Dorcoceras hygrometricum. Taxonomy (NCBI): domain Eukaryota; kingdom Viridiplantae; phylum Streptophyta; class Magnoliopsida; order Lamiales; family Gesneriaceae; genus Dorcoceras; species Dorcoceras hygrometricum. The sequence continues at coordinate 33,934 of KV001998.1, read as the reverse complement.
CTGCACTGATCTTAGGCCATAAGCTAATTAAAATTTCCTGGAGAACTGTTTTAGTTTGAAGTGCACTGGACGTGTTGGACGAGAGATTCAGGTTAGAAGCTTGCTAGTGAGGTTATATGATCTGGTCAGAAGTATTGTAGTGCAACCTGTTGATTTGACCAGATCGAGTGCAAGATAATAGAGAGGTATTGTGCTATGTTTAGCTGTGCTGAGTATGTGAGCTGAGATGTTGTTGTTTTAGCACGCACGGGTCCAGTGTAGCGGTTTGAGCTGATAGCAAGACATGAAGTATCGTTCTGTAGGGAGCAGAAGACGCGAGCTGGTCTGAGATCACGAGCTGAGTTGACCCTCAAGAGCTGGGTTGACCATCACGAACTGGTTCGAGTACTTACCTTGAGTCACGGGTGCGTGAGATAATCTGAAAGCATCATAATCTTATTAGAGCATCGCAAGATGATCTGGGTGTTGTGTACTGCATTGGGTATAGTAAACTGGATTACGTACTGCTTGCTGAGAAGAGTGTACGCAATCTGAAGACTGTGAACTGTTGTGGAGGTGTGCGACCAGAGATGGTCGGTGTGTGCTGAGTTGAGCTGTGTAAGCTGAGCCACCGTAGCACGTGCTGTTCTAGAGACCATAAGCTGAGCTGAATGCTCGGTGCTAGTCAGAGCGTGCAACTATGATCTGGATAGTGAGCGCTGAGATGATACCAGTTTGATTAGTATGGCATCATATGGATTCAGATTTGGGAGTAATGCAGCGTTCTGAGATGAATAATGAGATAAGGTACATGGTTTTGTGTTGTTGGTTAAATCAGCGTGGGTGAAAGTTGATGGCAAAGAACAATTTTGGTGTAAGCTGTTGGCGACTTTTGGATTCTAGTTTGGCATGGATCAGATCAGGCGCGAGCTGATCTGAGTGGAACAGTTCTGAGCTAAACTTCTTCGTTGTGCTTGCTCGAGTTTTCTACCGTGAGATATTTGATAGGATCAATATGACACGAAACCAGCCCTAGGAGTTCAGAAAGGGGGGGGCGAGGGGTTGAATGAACTCCTTAGTATTTTAATTTTCGAAACCGTTTAAAAACTATTTTTTACAAGCACTGCTTAACTTAAGTCCGAGTTACCAGACTTAAGATATCTCAGTTTAATGGCTGATCTCGTGGCTAACAAATATGTGCGGAATAAAGCCAATTGATCAGTGAACAGTGTAACAAGTAAGTAAATGCGTAATGTAAAAGTTAAGGGACTGAGTTTGTTTCTGGAAGTTCGAATATAAATATCCTACGTCTCCCCTTCTTCCTTTTCAGGAAGGTTTCACTAGAAGATTTGATGCGTGCAAGCCTTCTACAAACACCCGATCATCAAGCCTCGCTCAAGGTGAACTTCTAGCAACTCCACAAACAATCACGCAGACGCAGCTGCTGGTTTTACAACACTTAGAATGATATTTTTCAAACGGCTTTTAGACAGCACGTTTGTTACAAACTCAACAATGAATGCAATGATGGAATACAAATCTATTGAGTGCTGTAAATTCTCTGGTTTCTAAACAACGAAACACGATTCAAAAGATTGAACGAGAGAAAGACTCGAAGGTAAATCTGTGAATGATTGATTGAAAGTTCTTCGAGTTGTGAGCTTTTTGAGAATAGCTTCAAATTGCAAAGCGCTCAGAAAATTGGCAGAGTGACGGTAAGTAACAATAGCGAAGGTGCCTTCTTCAATTCGAACTTCTGCTATTTATAGTTTTCGTTCACAACGGTCGATTAACTCTGTAAAGGAAAATAAAATCCCTTTTTGAAATATGATAATCTGTAACCGTATATCCTTCTCCACCAAATGGTAAATTGCACATCATCAGAACCAGATTGTCGTTTTCCTTATTTGTGCAATCACCATATAACGTCCTCTGTAAGTTGTACTATTTACCCAAAATAGTACCGATCTTTTCTCCTTAATTCCAGGCAATTGTACGATTCTGTTATGGCCATCGATCTTTTCCAATTTGAGTATTTGATCGAATTTGAATCAATTCATTGTTTGTGCCTGAATACTTTCTATTGAGTAGATCTTTCTCTCAAAAAGACAATAGATAAACCATCGCTGATAATTGTCCTTTCTGAATACATTGAAATATCTGACCACTTGCAATCTCAGATAACTAACGTCATCATATATGTTAAATGTACTGTAGCGATATCTGTTGAATATAATATCTGTTAAGAATGACGTCACAGTTTCTGATAACCATAATATGAACATATCTGTTGACAGCAACCATGAGTGATACTGTTACGGTATCTGATGGCAGCAACTATTAGATATCTTTTGGTCATATTGCAACGTACCTGATTTCCAATGTGCGAATCTTTCTGTTGACAGCAACTATCACTGATTCAATAACGAAGTCTGTTGGCAGATATAATCACACTTAATGCACTTTCAACAGTAGGTATTTGGCCCGATAACCCAAATTACTGAACCGATAACTCAACTGTTCCAAACCCGAATCTGAACAACCCGATAACATCTCTGAAATATAAACTGATAACTTTTGTCAGCACCTCTGATGTCCTTGAGATAGATTACTCGAAATTCATCGATAAGTCCAATTCTTTTCTTATTTTAGTACCAAAACTATAAATTTTATCCTAACAATTTCCCCATTTTTGGTGATGACAAAACTTAGTAGCCTTTAGATTTAATAGATGATCAAAGGTAAAAGAAAAAGCGCAAGGTTTGCTGAAATCAAGAAATTTCATTAACTTAAAATAGTGCAAAATATTTGTACACAAGATTCTAATCCTCCAGTACACCAAAATTTAGCGCTTCTTCTGGGAATCAGACTTGGTCCTAAGTCCATACGCTCATCACTGTCATATCGCCTTCTGTTCGAATATATTTGTACACAAGATTCTAATCCTCCAGTACACCAAAATTTAGCGCTTCTTCTGGGAATCAGACTTGGTCCTAAGTCCATACGCTCATCACTGTCATATCGCCTTCTGTTCGAATGACCACTTCTATTCGAATGACCACTTCTGTCCAGAACTACGCCTTTCACCTCTTCTGCCTCTGCCTCGATCTTCTCTGCTCATACTACCACTAAATCTGTCCACAATATCTGTTTTTCTACCACCGCTACCACCGCCACCACCGCCACCACTACCACCGCCTTGATCATCAGAAGGGGGCTGAGGTCTGCTGTTACTTCCTTCCGCCTTGAAACAGGCACACCAGACTTCGAAAAGATGCTCCTAGCATCATAAACCATATTCTTCGGCACCTCAGAAAAATCTACTAACCTTCCGTTGTCAAGTCAAACACCTCCGCAAACCTAGACTGAGAAATAGAGAAAAACTTGCCTGATACAGCACCTGTGATATGCCCATTGTAACGACCGGACTTTTCTCAAAATAAATTTAGAAATTTGGGGTTCGAATTGAAAGATCCAAAAATTTCAACCTTAATAAACATAAAAGTCGTTACTAAAATTCTGGACTAAATTGTGAATGAACACAATTCATTGCTGCTGAAATGCGGAACAAAGGAAACAATGACGTGAGCGGAAGTAATACCAAATTTTGATAAACACTTTTCATATCAAATGAAGAAAATCAGCTGCAAGGGTATACAAATACGGAACTAAATCCTCAGCTGATCGAATATCAAAATAAATACAAATGAACTTGCATATATCTTTACACCAAGTGTTTAGACAGATTTCTACAAAATAAGGAACTAGAAATCTGTTAACATACAAAACTGTAACTAAAGTTCTGTACATCAAAACAAAGTCTGAAAGAAACAACGAAAGATGTCCACGATAAACACCACTGTCCAACCAGCCACTCTCCATCCAGCTCCTACTGCTCAATACCTGCACTCAATGAAAACTAGTGAGCCAAAGGTTCAGCAGGTAAAATCTGGAATAGCAAAATCATACAATAGAAACTGATACTGTAACTGGAATCTGAAAGCTGAATACATAAATGAATTCTGAATACGCTTTAGAATAAACAAGCACAATATATAACTGAGAATTCTGATAGAAACTGAAACCATAAAACATAATCAAATTCTGAAAACATTTTCTTTAAACATTCTCTGGAGCTGTGATTAAAATCACACTTGCGCTCTTCTGAAATTATGACAACACTTTAAACATTTTGGTCCAATTCGTTTGATCAAACTCCTGATATCAGTCTCTAGCACTATGGCTCATGGTGAAGGGATATACAGATCCGTCGACCTATACACCTGATCCTTCCTCTGTTGAAAGGGCACACGGTTCATCAGCCGCGCACTCACCCTTCCTCTGGGGATCCTCTTTGTTGTCATAACTTAAAATATTTTCTAAAACATCGTTCTGCTCTTTTTTTTTCTTTCTAAAATCTGTTTTCTTTCTCTCTTGTACGAATTACTGGTTTTCTCTTGTCTAATGATGTTCTGGAACTTCAAGGGATTTCTCTGTAGAATTTACGAAAACTGAATAAAAGCTCTCAAATCTTGTTCAATTGAATCGAATAATCTTTTGAACTGAAGCGGAAATGAATAAGAAATCAAATTCTGAAATTTCGTTATCTGTTGAAGAAAACGAAGAATGAACAGTAACCAGCTGCAATGAACAGTACCAGTCGCAAGACTAATACCAGCTGCAATGGTCAGTACTTAGAAATAAATAAAGCAACTGCTGAAATATCACAATGGAATGCATCTGCTGGTGAACAGTGCATCTGCAGGATTTTATGAAAACAACGCAACTGCTGAATACCAATAGCTGATGAACAAATTATCAGCTGATAAACAAACTATCAGCTGATGAACAAACTATAAACTGATGAACAACTATCAGCTGATGAACAAACTGTCAGCTGATGAACAAACTATCAACTGATGAACAACTATCAGCTGATGAACAAACTGTCAGCTGATGAACAAACTGTCAGCTGATGAACAATAAAATATGCAACAGCTGAACATGAAATAGTGCGACTGCTGAAATCTATACTTAGAATATTTTCAACAAAGAAATATCAGTCGTGGTATAAGAACCAGATTTCAGACTTAACCATGTGAATGACGATGGTTTTCCTTTGTCTGAAGAACTCAAAATATCAAAAGAAATTTCTGGAAATGATCGAATAAGCTACTTGTAAGCTACTTCGATGGAATTTCTGAAGAAAACTCAAGAATCTACTGGATGAACATCACCAAACCATTTTCTAAAACATCTCTTTGGATCAAAATACAGTAAAACGCAACCTTCATAAAAACAGAGCATGAACTTTCTGGTTTTGAAGAACAGCCGAAGCCATCTTCCTTTCTTTAAAAATCTCATATAAACATGCAAACAGAATTGAATATATACTTTCACTGAGTGAGCAAGAAACAGAGTTTACTTGCCTGAATTCTTGAACACAA
>KV001997.1:23681-44808 GCA_001598015.1 Dorcoceras hygrometricum | reverse complement strand
ATCCATATCTGGTATCAAGTACCCAAGAAGTCGAGTTACGAGACATATTTATTTCAATGTAGAACATACATTTTGCAGTTCGTAACTGCTCTAGGTAATCCTTACAGTTCCTCCTCAAATGCCCAGGCTTTTGACAGTGGTGACAAACATCTTCAGATTTTTTCGGCTTTGAAGCCCTTGCCTTGGGCTTCTTGACGGGCTTTCCCTCCTTCGCAGGGGCAGAACGCTTCTTATCCTTGCGTTTGGGATGTGAGACCTGTGTTTTCGCAACCAGCTGTTGGTCGATGTGCTTGGAGTAGTCATCGAATTTGTCTAAGTGTTAGAATCAGCAGTTGGAAAGATATCAGCAGTAGTAGTAGGAATCAGCCGTTGAGTGATCGCGTCAGCTGTTGGTATTTCAGTCGTTGCGTTTTGGTAGGAAGCAGCAGCAATGATGACGTGGATTTCCAACGTTGGTGTATAAGCGTGTATCCAGCTGTTGCGAGAGACCAGCTGTTGCGAGTGAGAATTTGTTGGTATTTTAGTTGCGATGATCAGCAGAGAGCGCTAAGGGACTCTGAAGTGACGACGTTTTGTGAACAGGAACCAGCTGTTGGTTTTGTTAGCGTGTTTTGTAGCGGGTAGCGAAACTATGTCATTTTGGATAGTAGAAACAGTATCCAATAGAATTCATTGGATACCCAATGAAGTAGCATAAGATGGATCTATTATCCAGCTTATCTCCCACTGTCTGTTTCACGTAAGAGGACATCCCCAAATCCTCAAGTAAGAGTACTTGGGTGGTTTGCCCATCCATATCTCATATGGATTTTTATCCATTGCCTTGGTGTGGACATTTTTCAACAACATTACCGTAGTTTCGAGTGCATAGCCCCAAACGAGGTAGGAAGTTCAGTGAAGCTTATCATAGATCGAACCATGTCCATCAAGGTCCGATTACGACGCTCCGCTACACCATTTAGTTGTGGTCTGTCCGGAGGGGTCCACTGTGAGAGAATCCCATTCTCTTTAAGATAGTCTTAAAATTCGGCACCCAAGTATTCTCCACCTCGATCGGATCGAAGTGTTTTAATAGTTTTTCCCAATTGATTTTCTACTTCAGCCTTGAATTCCTTGAATGTTTCAAAAGATTCAGACTTGTGCTTCATTAAGTGCAGGTACCCATACCTAGAGTGATCATCGGTAAAAGTGATGAAGTAGGTGTGACCGGACTTAGTACCAATGCTAAGTGGGCCACACACATCAGTATGGATCAAATCCAATAGACCTTGAGCACGTTCAGGCTTGCCCGTGAAGGGCAATTTTGTCATTTTTCCTTTGAGACATGATTCACAAGTTGGTAAGGAGTTAATATCAGATATATTAAACATGTCGCTCCTAATCAACTTGTTCAACCTATAAAAGGAAATATGACCTAGCCTAGCATGTCAAAGTTGTGCCGGGTTCAGACTATCGTTTTTCCTTTTGATTGTTGTTGTATGTGTTTCCACATCGTAAGTTGGAACTTCTCTCAATTTTAAGGTGTACAGATCGTTTTCGCGTTTCCCAATATCGAATTAAACATTCATTCTTGTAAATATTGCATATAAACGAAAATAATGTTCTTTATTAATTCGGGAACAAATAAAACGTTTCCCAACAACAACTTAAAATTTTAATTAAGAAATAAATATACATCTCCTATAGCTACGGCCGCAACCATAGCTCCGTTTCCAATCCTCAAGTGGGTCTCACCCTCCCTAAGACGCCGACTTCTTGTCATTACCTGCAATTCATTGCAGATATGAGATCCATATCTGGTATCAAGTACCCAAGAAGTCGAGTTACGAGACATATTTATTTCAATGTAGAACATACATTTTGCAGTTCGTAACTGCTCTAGGTAATCCTTACAGTTCCTCCTCAAATGCCCAGGCTTTTGACAGTGGTGACAAACATCTTCAGATTTTTTCGGCTTTGAAGCCCTTGCCTTGGGCTTCTTGACGGGCTTTCCCTCCTTCGCAGGGGCAGAACGCTTCTTATCCTTGCGTTTGGGATGTGAGACCTGTGTTTTCGCAACCAGCTGTTGGTCGATGTGCTTGGAGTAGTCATCGAATTTGTCTAAGTGTTAGAATCAGCAGTTGGAAAGATATCAGCAGTAGTAGTAGGAATCAGCCGTTGAGTGATCGCGTCAGCTGTTGGTATTTCAGTCGTTGCGTTTTGGTAGGAAGCAGCAGCAATGATGACGTGGATTTCCAACGTTGGTGTATAAGCGTGTATCCAGCTGTTGCGAGAGACCAGCTGTTGCGAGTGAGAATTTGTTGGTATTTTAGTTGCGATGATCAGCAGAGAGCGCTAAGGGACTCTGAAGTGACGACGTTTTGTGAACAGGAACCAGCTGTTGGTTTTGTTAGCGTGTTTTGTAGCGGGTAGCGAAACTATGTCATTTTGTTAAGTTGGAACGACCGCGTTTTGAGTGGAGCGCTTTGTACCAGCTGTTGGTTATGATAGACATCAGCTGTTGAGAGATTTGGTGCGTTGTTTTATCCAGCTGCTGGTTTGTTGATCAGCTGTTGGTAGCGAGGTGACGTGTCCCTCTACGACGTCGTTAGATTAAGTTGGTGCGACGCCGTTTAGCCTTAGCGTTGTTTGAAAGATTCAACTTCTAGTTGATATAACAGCAATAGGTAATAGCTGGTGCGAGATTTCAGCTGCTGGTTGAGATAACAGCGATGAAAACTGGTTTTGTCAGTGGAATCTATTCCTGTTTCCATCAGCTGTTGAGAAGTGTATTTAATAGGGGACTTGGCTGCTGTTCTTTATTATTGTTTTCCCATACTTAGAATATTTTCCCCGATTTCATAATCTCTGTCTCGAATCCTAAGTTACTGTTCACTGTAGCTTTCCGCCATCGATTCCCATCGTTTCCCGTCTCTGTGTTGAGCAAGACCGGTGGCGCTGCACTCCTTAAGAGTTGCTCTTTCGATTGATACCACTTTTGGAAGCTGTGGTAGGCTGGAAGTAGGATCGCGAAGTTGCTATCTTCGGCAGTGTGTTCGTGTGTGTAGGTAGAACTACGAATTGTTGTTAAGATCTTACCTCGAGTGTTTGTTTAAGTTTCCTGTTGAGTTAGATATGTCGGATAATTGCTGGTTTGAGTTGTAGCTCCAAGCCGTGTGATTCTGTGTTTAGCGTCCCTTGAGAATTATGCTTGTTGCTTCGTTCAGGTTGTGTATCAGATTTCTCGGGACCCCGTTTGTGGTGATTGTTGCACAGAATATCGAAGTACGGATTTGGAGCTTGTAATTTAGCGTGGTTATGGCTTGGATAAATTGTGAGGTTGCTGTTGTGTGGATTTCCGTGTATGATTGATGTTGCATATGTTTTATGCTATCTGTTTTGTTAGCTGTTGCATACACGCATATCCCATTCAGCTGTTGCAGCCATGCCTTGTTGTTGGTGCTCTGTTTTCTTACCAGGATGCGAGGGCGAGCGGCAATACCGCACTCTCATCTCCATGCTGGGATCTGTTAGCCATCATACGCCGAGTGGTTAACTACCACAGTTCATGAGTTGGGCAATGGCAGGTTGAGTTGTTTGATGCATCTGGTATTCGGGTGTGGTGTAAAGATGAGCAGGTAATTACCGTATGCTTGTACACACACCAGTGGCCACTATTCGTTGCAGATTCAGTTGAGCTGTGCTTGAGTTCCTTCGCTCCCTTCTTCGGTTGTAGCCTTTGGCTGTTGTCCCGTTCTTCATGCATAGCATCTGCATTTTATCTTTGTTGTTCAATACTGATTTTATAGTTGCTCTCCGTACTGGGGTTTGACCCCAATGTCCCTCTGGGGCTTGGTTTGTTTTGTTTGCCTGTTGTTTGTTCAGGTTTCCCAGGTTACTCAGCTGGTCGTGGAGTTGGCCCGGCTGGAGGTGCCCCAGGAGGTGGTTAGAGTGTCCCAGTTAGTATAGTATATATATATATATATCAGTACTTAGCCAGGGAATGCCCTGTGCTATGTTGTATTCAGTTGTGGTTGTTGTCAGGTACTTGATGCATGTTTTATGCTATACTGTATTTCTGTGGCTTGTAGCCCTTTGTTGGTTTAATCTGGGATATATTTTGAGTATTACCGTATTTTAAATTATGTTAACTTTCTGTCAGGCCAAAAGAAAAAATTTTAACCACTTTTTATTTGCTTCCGCTTGTTTTGCGTGTTTTATCTCTGATGAGAGCACGAGGCCTGACATTTTTGGTATCAGAGCTTAAGCTGGGATAAGCTCGATTGTATTTCTGTGGCTTGTAGCCCTTTGTTGGTTTAATCTGGGATATATTTTGAGTATTACCGTATTTTAAATTATGTTAACTTTCTGTCAGGCCAAAAGAAAAAATTTTAACCACTTTTTATTTGCTTCCGCTTGTTTTGCGTGTTTTATCTCTGATGAGAGCACGAGGCCTGACATTTTTGGTATCAGAGCTTAAGCTGGGATAAGCTCGATTTCTTTGATCACACTCGAGTCTAGGCACAATGTGTGTGTTGCTTGTGCTTGACTTTGTGATTATGTGTTGCATATTGTTGTCTTATGTGATTTATATGCTGTACTTTTTCTGTGTTATCTTATCCTGTTTAGTGCCTTCATAGATGCCTCCTAGACGTAGGGATAGAGGTAGGGGCAGTTTCAGGACGAGTCTGGAGGTCAGAACAAGGATCAGCGTAGTTTCCCTTCCCGAGGCCGTGGTAGGCGAGTGGAGGATGAAGTCGATGACTTGACAACCCGTGTGGAGAGCATGGAGATTGTGATGGCTAGGTTCCAACGGATGAGTCCCCAGATCTTTAACGGTGACGAGTCTAGCGAGGATGCGGATTCGTGGCTACGGCACATCACTGGTTTGTTCGATCGTGTTCAGTACGGCGATGTGCTTCGATTGAGTTTGGCAACTTTCCAGCCGAGGAAGAGTGCGGAGCGTTGGTGGCGTGGCGCTTCAAGGACGCTAGAGGAGACAGGTGTGGAGATTACTTGGGATAGTTTCTGTGTTGCCTTTCGGCAGGAGTACGTCCCGGAGTTGTACGTGAACGCTCGTGAGCGAGAGTTCGATCATTTGGAGCAACTTACGATGTCTGTGCGAGAGTATGCTCGGTTGTTTTATTCTCTTTTGGCGTATGTCCCGCATTTTGCTGGCCGGGAGAGGGCCAAGAGGACTAAGTTTATTGAGGGTTTGAACGAAGAGCTGTATTCGATGGTGCTGACGAGCAAATCGAAGAATTATGCTGAAGCAGTGGACAATGCCATCAATATTGAGGAAGGTCTGCGGAGCCGGAGGTCGCGTGCTAGGCCTCAGGGTGCTCAGGGTGGTCGTCCCGCTGTTCAGGGAGCACAGTCTTCTCAGTCTTCGCAGTCAGATCATCAACCCCAGCAGCAGCAGCAGCAGTTGGCTCATCAGTCTGGCCGTTAGAGGTTTCGACTGGTCAGTATGGGCATTTCGCGAGAGTGTGTCCGTCGGCTGGATCGCAGCAAGCCGCCGCCCCACCTCAGGGTCGAGGAGGATCGTCTAGGGGTCGTTCCCCTCAGTTTCCACAGCCTAGGGTTGGAGATACGCAGTTTAGGCCATTCCAGTTTCCTGGTCCGTCGCGTTTCCAGCAATCGTCTCAGCAGCATTTCTCTGGACCCCAACATGCTCAAGCGAACGCTAGTTACTAGGGAGCAAGCGGAGACCGAGCAGGGTGATTTCAGGTACATGCCTTGTCTTTGATTTTCCTGCACGAGTGTTGTTTGACACTGGCGCATCGCATTCGTTTATTTCTGATGCATTTGTGGTCGAGCATGGTCTGCATACCACTTCTTTGCGTGATGTTGTGTCTGTTTCTACTCCTGGCGGTGCGAGCTTGTTCTCCCAAGAGGTTTTGTTAGATGGCGTTCTAAGTTTTGGTGAGCATGTGCTAGTAGCGAATTTGATTCGTTTGATGTTGTGGGATTTCGACTGTATAGTGGGAATGGACATGTTGTCCAGCTATAGGGTCTCCGTGGATTGTTTCCATGGGATCGTGCGTTTTAGGCCTCAGTCCGGTGAGAAATGGAATTTCTACGGTGCTGATTCCCAGTCGAAGATTCCGTTGATCTCAGCGATGGAGATGTTCAGCTTGTTGTCGGCGGTGAACGCTGGTTTTATGATTTACGCGTTGGATGCATCTTATTCTTCGCATGTGCAGCTCAGCGACATTCCAGTGGTGCGTCATTTTCCTGATGTGTTTCCGGAGGAGATTCCTGGTTTTCCTCCGAAGAGGGAGATTGACTTTAGCATTGAGTTGGTGCCAGGCACAGCTCCGATTCCGCGTGCACCGTATCGTTTAGCGCCTGCTGAGTTGAGAGAGCTCAAGGTGCAGCTGGATGACTTGCTTGAGAAAGGTTTTATCAGACCTAGCATGTCGCCGTGGGGAGCGCCTATCTTGTTTGTCAAGAAGTAGGATGGCACAATGAGAATGTGCATTGACTTCCGTCAGCTAAACAAAGTTACTGTTAAGAATAAGTACCCGTTGCCGAGGATCGATGATTCGTTTGACCAGTTGCAAGGTTCTGCAGTGTATTCGAAGATCGATCTACGTTCAGGGTACCATCAGTTGAGAGTTAGTGATCAAGATGTTGCAAAGACTGCTTTTCGTACTAGGTACGGGCATTTTGAGTTCCTGGTGATGCCTTTCGGATTGACAAATGCTCCTGTAGTCTTTATGTATTTGATGAACCAAGTCTTCCGAGAGTTTATAGATCAGTTTTTGATCGTGTTAATCGACAACATCTTGGTGTATTCTAAGACTCCTTTGGAGCACAAGGAGCATTTGAGAGTTGTCCTTCAGACATTGAGAGACTCGCAGCTGTATGCCAAGTTTTCTAAGTGCGAGTTCTGGCTGGATCGCGTCGTGTTTCTGGGTCATGTGATTTCAGCGGATGGAATTTTTGTGGATCCCAGTAAGGTTGATGCTGTTTTGAACTGGGAGCGACCTAGGAATGTGTCTGAGGTTCGTAGTTTCTTGGGTCTGGCTGGCTATTACCGTCGTTTTATAGAGCGTTTCTCTAGTATAGCTAGGCCGATGACTCAGTTGACTCAGAAAGACACGTGGTTCATTTGGACTGAGCAATGCGAGAATGCTTTTCAATTGCTCAAGGAGAAGTTGACTACGGCACCTGTGTTGGCTTTGCCGTCTGGTTCAGGTGGCTACGTCATGTGTTCCGATGCTTCGCTCAATGGATTGGGCTGTGTGTTGATGCAGCATGGTCGAGTCATTGCGTATGCTTCGTGGTAGTTGAAACCGCACGAGACTCGTTATCCAGTTCATGATTTGGAGCTAGCAGCTGTGGTCTTTGCGTTGAAGATTTGGCGCCACTATCTGTATGGCGAGCAATTTGTGATGTATTCGGACCACAAGAGTTTGCAGTATTTGTTTTCGTAGCCTGACTTAAATATGAGACATCGTAGGTGGATGGAGCTGCTGAAGGATTTTGATTGTGAGATCAAATACCAGCCAGGGAAAGCGAACGTAGTTGCTGATGCATTGAGCAGGAAGACTCCAGAAAAGATGCTTGCGTCATTGTATATTTCTAAGGACTGTGAGCATCTTAGCACTACTGGTTGGAGGTTTTACCCGGCTGAGGACTTTGTGGTGATTTCTTCTTTCCAAGTTGAGCCACAGATCATTTCGAGCATTAGAACCGCTCAAAGGACATATCCTTCCATCCACGAATTGAAATTGAAGGTCAGGGCTGGTCAACTTGAGGACTATTCTGTTTCGTCCGATGGTTGTTTGCATTTCCGTGTTCGGTTGGTTGTGCCCAATCTGATAGATCTTCGGGAGGAGATCCTTAGAGAAGCGCATTGCAGTAGACACAGTGTTCATCCTGGTGCACGAAAGATGTATCATGCATTGAGCCGCACTTCTGGTGGGCTGGTTTGAAGAGTGACGTTGCTGGTTTCGTGGCTCGTTGCTTGAACTGTCAGCAGGTTAAGGCTGAATGGATGAGACCTGGTGGTCTGTTGCAGAGTTTGTAAGTGCCCCAATGGAATTTGGAGCACATAGCAATGGATTTTGTGACGCATTTGCCTCGTTCCAGCAGAGTTTGTGATGCGATTTGGGTTGTTATCGACAGATTATCGAAGTCTGCACATTTTATTACCTATGGTATGACCTTCTCTTTGAAGAAAATGGCGAAACTGTACTTAGATTTTGTAGTAAGACTGCACGGTGTGCCTGTTTCGATCGTTTCAGACCGAGATCCAAGGTTTACTTCCAGGTTTTGGAAGAGTTTGCAAGCAACTTTGGGTACCAGATTGGCTATGAATACCGCGTATCATCCTCAAACAGATGGTCAATCTGAGAGAACTATCCAGATTTTGGAGGATATGTTAAGAGCTATTGTGATGGATTTTGGTGGTAGCTGGAAACAAGCATTGTCTTTGGTTGAGTTTTCCTACAATAACAGCTACCAAGTGACGATTGGTATGACGCCGTTTGAAGCTTTGTATGGTAGAAAGTGCAGATCGACAATATGTTGGGAAGAAGTGGGGAGAAGCAGCTGTCTTCCCCCGATTTTGTGCAGCAGATGAAGGATCAGGTGGATCTTATTCGACAGCGAATGAAAACTTCCCAGGATCTCCAAGTCAGTTATGCGAATAGGAGGCGTATACATCTAGAGTTTCAGGTTGGTGATCTCATTTTCCTTAAAGTTTATCCGTTTCGCAGTGTTATGCGCTTTGGACACAAGGGAAAGTTAACCCCTCGTTATGTCGGACCGTATGAGATTGTTGAGAGGATTAGCCCTTTGGCGTATCGGCTGTTATTGCCACCAGATTTGTCCTCCTTGCACGATGTGTTTCACGTGTTGATGTTGAGGAAGTATGAGCCAGATCCTCTCATGTGCTAAGAACTGACGAGGTTGAGCTAGATCAAATGTTGAGTTACGTTGAGTATCCCTTGCAGAGCTAGATAGAAAAGAGAAACAGTCGAGGAATAAAACCATTCCTTTGGTAATGTTGCAATGGAGCAAACATGGTAGGGAAGAAGCTACCTGGGAGCTGGAAGAGAAGATGCAGCGTCAGTGGCCGCATCTGTTTGAATAGAGGTTGTATCAGATTTTCCAGTAGCCGTTAGTTTTTGGTTGTTCTTTTCCCTAGTTGTTGTTTGTTGTTTGCTCAGTTATCTTGAACTCTTGGTTGTGAGTCCAGTTGTTTCCTCGAGTTTGATTTCGAGGACGAAATCGTGTTTTAGTGGGGGAGAGATGTGAGACCTGTGTTTTTGCAACCAGCTATTGGTCGATGTGCTTGGTGTAGTCATCGAATTTGTCTAAGTCTTAGAATCAGCAGTTGGAAAGATATCAGCAGTAGTAGTAGGAATCAGCCGTTGAGTGATCGCGTCAGATGTTCGTATTTCAGTCGTTGCATTTTGGTAGGAAGCAGCAGCAATGATGATGTGGATTACCAACGTTGGTGTATAAGCATGTATCCAGCTGTTGCGAGAGACCAGCTGTTGCGAGTGAGAAGCTGTTGGTATTATAGTTGCGATGATCAGCAGAGAGCGCTAAGGGACTCTGAAGCGACGACATTTTGTGAACATGAACCAGCTGTTGGTTTCGTTAGCGTGTTTTGTAGCGGGTAGAGAAACTATGTCGTTTTGTTAAGTTGGAACGACCGCATTTTGAGTGGAGCGCTTTGTACCAGCTGTTGGTTATGATAGACATCAACTGTTGAGAGATGTGGTGCGTTTTTTTATCCAGCTGCTGGTTTGTTGATCAGCTGTTGGTAGCGAGCTGACGTGTCCCTCTGCGACGTCGTTTGGTTAAGTTGGTGCGACGTCATTTAGCCTTAGCGTTGTTTGAAAGATTCAACTGCTGGTTGATATAACAGCGATAGGCAAAGGCTGATGCGAGATTTCAGCTGCTGGTTGGGAATATTAGTTGTGACAACTGATTTTGTGGGTGGAATCTATTCCTACTTCTGTCAGCTGTTGAGAAGTGTATTTAATAGAGGACTTGGCTGCTGTTCTAGTTGCTCTTCGATTGATACCACGTTTTGGAAGCTGTGGTAGGCTGGAAGTAGGATCGCGAAGTTGCTATCTTTGACAGTGTGTTCGTGTGTGCAGGTAGAACTTCGAATTGTTGTTAAGATCTTACCTCGAGCGTTTGTTTAAGCTTCCTGTTGAGTTAGATATGTAGGATAAGTTTCTGGTTTGAGTTGTAGCTCCCAGCCGTGTGATTCTGTGTTTAGCGTCCCTTGAGAATTATGATTGTTGCTTCGTTCAGGTTGTGTATCAGATTTCTCGGGACCCCGTTTGTGGTGATTGTTGCACAGAATATCGAGGTACGGATTTGGAGCTTGTAATTCAGTGTGGTTATGGCTTGGATAAATTGTGAGGTTGCTGTTGTGTGAATTTCCGTGTATGATTGATGTTGCATATGTTTTATGCTATCTGTTTTGTTAGCTGTTGCATACACACATATCCCATTCAGCTATTGCAGCCATGCCTTGTTGTTGTTGCTCTGTTTTCTTACCAGGATGCGAGGGCGAGTGGCAATACCGCACTCTCATCTCCCTGATGAGATCTGTTAGCCCTCATGCGCCGAGTGGTTAACTACCACAGTTCATGAGTTGGGCAACAACAGGTTGAGTTGTTTGATGCATCTGGTATTCGGGTGTGGTGTAAAGATGAGCGGGTAATTCCCGTATGCTTGTACACAGACCAGTGGCCACTATTCGTTGCAAATTCAGTTGAGCTGTGCTTGAGTTCCTTGGCTCCCTTCTTCGGTTGTATCCTTCGGGTGTTGTCCCGTTCTTCATGCATAGCATATGCATTTTATCTTTGCTGTTCATTGTTGATTTATAGTTGCTCTCCGTACTGGGGTTTGACCCCAATATCCCTCTGGGGCTTGGTTTGTTTTGTTTGCCTGTTGTTGGCCCGGCTGGAGGTGCCCCAGGAGGTGGTTAGAGTGTCCCGTTTAGTATAGTATATATATATATATGTATCAGTACTTAGCCAGGGGATGCCCTGTGCTCTGTTGTATTCAGTTGTGGTTTTTTTCAGGTACTTGATGCATGTTTTATGCTATACTGTATTTCTGTGGCTTGTAGCCCTTTGTTGGTTTAAATTGGGATATATTTTGAGTATTACCATATTTTAAGTTATGTTATCTTTCTGTTAGGCCAAAAGCAAAAATTTTAACCACTTTTTAGTTGCTTCCGCTTGTTTTTGCGTGTTTTATCTCTGATGAGAGCACGAGGCCTGACAGGCCCTTTCTTTGAAGAGGAAGAAGAGTCCAAAAGGAGGACGGGCTTGTCCTTCTTTATGGTCCCCTCAAACACGACAAGCATGTTTACCACCTCTTCAAGGGTGGCCTCCAGCTTGTCCATATTGAAGTTGACCACAAAGGGGTGGAACGCAGCAGGGAGGGAGAGGAGAAGCAGATCCACAGACAGCTCATGTGGAAGCGTGAGCTCAATCATACAGACCCCATGCTCACGGACCGAAGTCCCCTCGCGCATGCGGCTTGTCATGAGCTCCTTGACAGTAGTGAACCTCTCAGTCCGAGAGTTCTCCCCATACAGCTCTTTGAGGTGAAGGTGTATGGCAGCAGCATACTCCGTCTTCTCAAATCGCCGCTGCAATTCGTTGGACATAGATGCTATCATATAGCACCTTGCCTTAAGCACATCATCCCACCATTTTTCCAGCTTTTCCAGGTCATCAGGACTGGCATTGGCAGGGGCTTCCTTCGGAGGGCTCTTCTCTAGCATGTAGAGAAGTTTTTCCGAAGCCAAGACAATCTTGAGATTTCGAAGCCAATCTTGGTAGTTTAAGCCTGTGAATTTGTTGCTATCCAGTATAGCAGCAAGTGGATTTTTGATTGAAGACATGATTATAGCAATTTATACTGAAAGAAAAACAGACATGCATTACAGACTATTCATGAAAAACGCTAAGACATAAAACATGGTCATTTAGTTTTATGAATTACCCTCCCACTATTTTAACGATTTCACCACCCTCTAATGAAATCGAGAAAGCAAGTTTCCTTAGTAGGTACACAGAGTCCAATCAAGAAATCATGGTCCCGAATAATATCAACCAACCATGACCCTCAAAAGGTAGAGCCCAATTGCAACAGGTGCAACCTTCATGTATTTACCTCATGTCCAGTAAGGGCCCAATAATATGACGCTGATTACTTTCACGTGTCAAGATGACCCATAAATATTGAGTTGTAATGGACGGTCGCCATAACGTCCCAGATAATATGAGCCGACGTCATGGGAGTTCCATCCAACTCACAACAAGTATCAATGGCGTGTACAGCTTTCCGGCACACAGAACCCCCCCAATAATATGAGTCGGGCTATGTATGCGGGTAGCATCGTCGTACACCCATTGTTGATGGAAGGTAGGAAATTTTAAAAAATATTTAAGTTCCCTTAGCTTCATGATCTTATCGAATAAACTTTTGTTTTATGATCAAATTAGAAGTCATGGACTAACATTCTCTAAGAGTGCTTCCAGGTAGTTGGAGGGGCTAATGCCCACTTAAACACCAACTTCCTAAGACAAAGCAACGTCCGTGAGGACTAGAAATTGTTAAGTACGGTTTATTAGCAAATCAGATTTGGATTAGGATTAGTTAATTGAGTTTCTGATTATCGGGTTTTCAGATGTGAGGACTTGGTGATTTTTTAGAATTTCAGATTCGAGCGGGATCTGGATGTTCAGAACTGTCCCTCACGTGTTTGCGTGTATTGCAGAGAACAGGGAGTGAAACGCTGTCGTTGAGGTGCTAGTCAGATTTGGCGTTGCAAGAGGTAATACGATGTCGTATCGTGTTTTCAGATTTGACGCTAGTGAGTGGAATCTGTTTAGCGGGCGTGAACAGATGTGAGCGCTTATGTGGTCAAGTCTGGATGAGCGTTAGCGGGATCTGTTGTGAGAGCGGGACCCCTATGCTACGTCATTTTGTTAAGTAGCACGACACCGTTTTGAGTAGAAGCGTGTATTTTGTTTGGAGAGTCAGATCTGAGATAGCGAGTCAGATGTGAATGTTAGCTAAGGCCAGATTTGAGGTACTTCTGTTTTAGCGACAAGATCTGGAAATTGCTGGTGATTGACTTTCTCTGTAGCATAGACTTGGGGATTTTAAATTAAGTGTCGATCAACGCTTAGAGAAAATGGAGACCCGATATTTCTTATCTTCATCCCCGATAACCCTCGATTGGTACTGTTCATCCGAACCAATTTCCGTCGATTGCCATCGTTTTTCGCCGCCGTTTGGAGCAATATTGGTAGCGCTGAGCTCGTCTTCTCTAGAGCGTTCGATTGGTACCAGTTTGGAGACTGGAGTCACCGGATTTGAGGAGCGCGAAGTTGTTAAAGTGTTCGTGGATCTTCGCTATTGTTGACCCGTAGTTCGTCTGTTCTTTAGCAGCTTTGGGTAAGTGATTTATTTCCATTTTAAGCTTCATTGAGAGCTGAGTGGTGCTCTGTAGAGTTGAGGTAGCTGAGTAAGCTACGAGGCTTTAGAATTTAAGCTGTATGAGTTCAGATTTGAGTTGATATTGAGATATCTTGACAGATTTGAGCAGGTAGTGGCTTCTGTTGAGTTCGTCGGGAAGCTACTAGGGCAGTAGAGTTGAGTGGATTGCTGCGTCCTTGTTTTTGTAAGATCTGTTGAGGTAGAAGCTGGATTGAGGTACGAATTGAGCTAGATTTTAGCAGCTTTGTTATCGGCTTTGGGATATTTCTTTCGTGTATTAGCTGTTGTGTCTTGTGTTGATTGTATGATGATTCTGTGCTCATATCTATTTGTGCGTGAGATACGATTTTAAGCATGAGTCTGTTGTGCATTCACGCCTACATATTGAGCCTGATTCCTTTGAGAGCTGAATTATTTGCACGTTGTGATCGGCCGGCTGAGTCTTCGCACCTGAAGATCACAAGATGATGATGATTGATGAGATCTGCACAGCTGAGTCGTTGTGCTTTTGTCTATCGACGATTCTTGGTATCCCTGTTCATGCATTGCACGATTGAGATATTGCATTGAATGATATGATAGATGCTTTTATTGTGCTATTCGTACTGAGGTTTGACCTCTTTTATTTTCTCTATTTTGGGCTGCCTTGGTCTGTATTGGCTTTGGCAGGTTCTTCAGGTAACCAGGCTGGACAGAGTGGATCTTCAGCTGGTCGATCCCCTTTCTGATTTGGGTCCCAGTTGTGTTGATATATTATATTGAGCCAGGGGATGTCCTGCGCCTTTATTTATTCGGGGATCGGTAGTGAGTGACTACTTGCTTTCTTGTATGATGTTTGAGTTTTGAGTTAAACTCTTATTTTGAATATGAATGTATTTTGAATGATATTGGATCAGGCCCATATTCGAAAATTTTTAGCCCATATTTTTATGATGCTTCCGCATATTTGTGACTAATTGATGTTTTAGCGCACCGGGCCTGAAATTTTTGATATCAGAGCTTAAACTGGGATAAGCTCGTTCCTTTTGATCACACTTGAGTCTAGGAACATAGTTTGAGTGATTTTGACTGACTCTGTGATTGTGTGATTTTATTATTTGTCTCTGTGATTTATCTGCTTGTTCTTACCTCTGAGTTTTGGTAGATGCCACTGAGGAGAGGTAGGAGTAGGATTGCTAGGCAGGTATATGGGGAGTCTAGAGCCCCTGGCTGTGATGAGGATGTTGAGCAGCAGGTGATACCTTTGCGCCAACGTGCTAGATAGGTAGAGGTGGATGATGTGACTAGACAGATTGGAGAGATGGATCTAGTGTTGGCTAGGTTCCAGAGATGAATCCCCCGACGTTTACTGGGGTCGAGGCTGGTCTATTGGATGAAGGTTGGCTTGAGCACATGGAAGAGTTGTTTGACTCAGTGGAGTACTCGCACGAGAGGAGGCTGAAGTTAGCAGTGTTGCAGTAGAGAGAGCATGTGCAACGCTGGTGGAAGGGTACTTCTCTTGTCATAAGAGAGACTGGAGTTTTGATTTCTTGGGAGAGCTTCTGTGCAGCTTTTAGACAGGAGTATACCCCTGAGTCTTTCTATAACAACCGTGAGCGGGAGTTCGACAATCTGAAGCAAGGGAACTTGAGGGTGGCCGAGTATGCCAGACAGTTTTCTTCGCTGTTGTCGTATGTTCCCCATGTTGCGAACCAAGACAGGACGAAGAGGAACAAGTTTTTGAGAGGGTTGAGACCCGAGTTGTTCCGTATGGTGTTAGCTGGTTCCCCTGTGACGTATGCTGAGGCTGTGGATAGAGCAGTGGATATTGAGGAGAGTCTGATGGAGGTGCAGAATCAGGTTCAGTCGACAGCTGGACATAGTTTTCAACATGTACCAGGAGCGATGTCTTCTTTCCAATCTCCTCAAGTGCCGCAATAGTCGAACCATCAGAGGTTCAAGCCTCGAGGGAAATAGTTTAAGAAGCGTTCGAACTCGAGTTCTTCTGGTTCAGTGAGTTCTGGTGGCAGTGGCTCCGGAGGAGGAGTGACTTGTGGACAGTGTGGAGGTCGTCATATGAATTCTCAGTGTCGTGGAGTGCAGGGCCTTTGCCATAACTGTGGGCAGCCTGGACATTTTGCTCGAGTGTGTCCGGTTGGAGGACAGTCTTTGGGTCAGTCGCAGCAAGGTTCAGCTGGTCGTTCTTCTCAGAGACCGCAACCTTTTGCTCAGTCCCAACGATCAGGTTTCCAACCTCGTGAACCGTCTAGGTTTGGTGGACCTTCGAGACCTCAGTTTTCGGGACCGCAACAGGCTCAGGTGAACGCCTTGATGAGAGAGAAGACGGAGGATAGACCAGAGGGAGTGATTGCAGGTACTTGCTTTATCTTTGACTTTCCTGTACGAGTTTTGTTTGATAATAGAGCATCACACTCTTTTATTTTTGAGCTGTTTGTGTATGAGTATGGGTTGAGTTTTTCCCCACTGTGTGATGTTGTCTCTGTATCTACCCCTGCCGGCATGAGTTTGTTGTCCCGTGAGGTAGTGTTGGATTGTGTTCTTAGGTTTGATGAGAATGCGTTGGTGACTAATCTGATTGTCCTGGAGATTAGAGATTTTGACTGTATCTTGGGAATAGATGTGTTGTCTAGTTATAGAGCGACAATTGATTGTTTTCATGGTGTAGTGAGATTTAGGCCTGAATTTGGAGATAAATGAGATTTCTATGGTGCTGATTCGCGACCTAAGATTCTTTTGGTGTCTGCCATGGAGATGTTTGGTTTGTTGTCGCTAGAGAATTTAGGGTTTATGATCTATGCCTTGGATGTTTCCCAAGTATCGCGAGTAGAGTTGAGCGATGTTCCGATTGCTCGAGAGTTTCCTGACGTTTCCGAATGAGATTCCTGGATTCCCTCCGAGACAAGAGATTGACTTCAGCATAGAGTTGATGCCAGGAACAGCCCCGATTTCTAGAGCTCCATATCAATTGGCACCAGCTGAGTTGAAGGACTCAAAGAGCAGTTGCGTGATCTTTTAGAGAAGGGCTTCATTAGACCGAGTATGTCGCCCTTGGGAGCTCCGATTCTTTTTGTGAAGAATAAGGATGGATCTATGAGGATGTGTGTGGATTTTCGGTAGTTGAACAAAGCAACAATTAAGAACAAGTATCCATTGCCGAGGATTGATGACTTGTTCGACCAGTTGCAGGGATCTGCTGTATACTCTAAGATTGATCTGCGGTCTGGTTATCATCAGTTGCGGATCATAGACACTGACATGGCGAAGACAGCTCTCAGGACGAGATATGGGCATTATGAGTTTTTGGTGATGCCATTTGGATTGACGAATGCTCCTGCTGTCTTCATGGATTTGATGAATCACGTCTTCAGTGAGTATATTGATCGTTTCGTGATTTGTATTCATAGATGACTCTTGGTGTATTCGAGGAACTTCAGAGAGCATAAAGTGCACTTGAGATTGGTTTTGCAGAAACTGAGAGACTCACTGTGAGGATTGAGAATTTAGATTAGTGATTAATTGGTTGGATTTGGGATTAATCACGTGTTTTGTGAGGATTTTTGAGAAAGAAAGTCCTGCTGGAATTTTAGTTGCAGCGTTTGGCTCGGAAATGAGAAATTATCGATTTTTGGTGAAGTCAACGCTGGTCAAAGTTACTGTAGCTCCTGCTGGTGGATTTTGAATCAGCAGAGGTGACGTCAGCGTGACGTATTCCTTGCTGCTGGTAGTTTGCGTTGCGATGGTTACTGCTGATCAGCAGGCGCGCTTGTGCAAAAGCGTTGAGAAGTGACGTCGTTTGGTATAGTAGGCGCAGCGACGTCGTTTGATTTAGTGCTGCGATGTTGACGTCGATGAGTATATCCAAAGTCCATGAGGATTTGGGGACTTTCGGATGGCGTTTTGAGTCAGGTAATCATTGCTTCGTGGTTTCTTCTTTTCATGTCGAGCCACAGGTTGTAGCAGACATTAGAGCAGCACAGAGGACTGATCCGTATGTTCATGTGTGAGGATTCCGATTTAGATTAGTGGTTAATTTTATTGTTTGAGATTAGCCACGTGAATTTTGAAGTTATAGAGTTGTCGAATTCCTCTAAGTATTGAATCAACCGTGCTGTAGCCATCGACTGGTAGGATTTGGAACTTGATGGTGATTGTAGCTTGCGTCTGGATGGAGTTTGAATTTCAGTCGTTGCGTTTGTGTTGGTTATTATGCACGAGGGAACCAGTCGCGGGAGTTTTTCTTTGTGCAGCTGCTGGTCTATATGCGTCGACTGGATTTGATGACGTGGGCGCTGTGACGTCATTTGATTTAGTTAAACGCCGTGTTTTTGTATGTTGCGACTGGGTGACCAGCTGTGGAATTGAGGAACCAGTCGAGGGAGCAACGCGACGTCGTATGGTTAAGTTGAAACGCTGCGTTGCGATGTTTGCGTCTGGTTCCAGTTGTGAGGAGTCTACCAGCTTTTAGTTTAGCGCCTTGCGACTGGATTGTTGCATCTGGTCGTTGCGACTGGATTGTTGCGTCTGGTCGTTGCGTCTGGATTGTTGCGTCTGGTCGTTGCGTCTGGTAGTTGCGACTGGATTGGTGAGCAGCAGTCGAGAGATTTGAGATGTATTTATATAGAGGTGTTGATCGACACTTAGAATAATTGAGAGCCAGATATTCCTTATCTTTTCTTTCTCAAACCCTCGTAGAGCTACTGTTCACCCGAGGCTTTCTTCCCTAGATTTCCGTCGTTCTCCGTCGAAGATTTGAGTGTTTTCGGTGGCGCTGGGTTCCTTGCGAACTTCTCTTTCGATTTCTACCCATTTGAAGCTGCAGAACGACCTTGGAGAGGATCGCGAAAGCTGCTGGTTTCTGGTCGTGAGTGCTGCCGTGCCCTGTTTGAATTTTTGAGGTAGAATTTGTGGATTCGAGGTACGATTGAGCAGCCCTTAGCAGCTTTGAGCGTGAACATGTCTATATTACAATGTTGTGAAACCTGTGACTTTGCTGCTATGTGATTACGTGGAACAGTTTGATGAATTGCTTGAGTATACATTCTGTTTGCACGTATTATGAATTGTATGCATTAAACATGAATATTGAATGGCATTCATGCATACATCTTGAGCCTGAATTGACAGATTGATTTGATTACCTGATTGGGTGCCACGTTGTGACTGGCCGACTTTGAGTCGTGCCCGAAAAGTCCAACGCTATCGTCGGAGTGGTGACTACCGGATTCGAGTGTCTACCCCACCGAGCTGTGATGGGCTGACGGGCCCCGATGATCACGGACCGATGATTTCCACCGGCTGATTGGCTGTGCGTGGTATAGAGGCTTGATTTGAGTTGCCAGTTGATAGACTGGTCTAGCTATCCGATTTCTTGATAGCCCTCATGCATTCATAGCATTGATTGAAGATATTGGCGAGAAGCAGTTGTCTACTCCTGAGTTTGTGCAGAACATGAAGGATCAAATTGAGTTGATTTGGAGTAGGATGAAAGCTGCTCAAGATCGACATGCTAGCTATGCTAACAAGAGACGCAGACCTTTGGAGTTTGAGGTTGGTGATCGAGTGTTTCTCAAAGTTTCTCCTTTCAAGAGCGTGATGAGATTCAGATTGAAGGGTAAATTGGCTCCTAGATTCGTTGGTCCCTTTGAGATTGTTGATAGGATCGGACAGTTGGCTTATAGATTGAGGCTGCCTGATGATTTAGCAACAATGCATGATGTGTTTCATGTGTCAATGTTGAGGAAATATGAGCCAGATCCGTCCCATGTGTTGAGGACTGATGAAGTTGAGCTCGATTCTACCTTGAGCTATGTTGAATATCCAGTGCAGATTCTGGATAGGAAGGAGAAGCAGCTGAGGAATAAGGTTATTCCGTTGGTAATGGTCCAATGGATCAAGCATGGTCATGAGGAAGCTACCTGGGAAGTTGAAGAGAAGATGAGACAAGAGTGGCCTCATCTGTTTGAGCTGTGATGACAGTAGTATTCTAGGTAATTTCCTGAATTGTTGATCTCGTGTTTGAATTATTTGTGTTGTTGATTGGTGGTTTGTATAGCATTGAGTATGCTGGCAGTTGGCATAGGTGTTTTTGGAATGATGTCTAGTATACTGTGCCGTGAGAATGCCATCTTGTTGTGATTGTTGTGAGACCTGAAATTTAATAAAAGATTAATTGTTGGATTAATCGGTTTTTGAGGAATTCTGGGTGTTCGGAAATTTTTTGGAGGTTTCGTTTGCATTTTCGGGTCAGAAATCACATTTAGGAGCAATTCTGGAAATTTTGGAATTTTCGAGTTTTTGGGAAGAAATATGATTTTGTGGTGAAAGCTGATCGGTTTGGTGAAATCTGGTAGCAGCGTGGATTTGGTATCGCAGGAGATCTATACGTCGTCGTTTCGCGAGGTCTGGATGTCACGTAGTTAGGTGAGATCTGTTGCGCTTGTATATAGAGATCTGCCCCGCGTGTTTTGTGTTGAGCGCAATACGATGTCGTTTAGATAAGTTGCTACAGCGCCGTTTTGGTGAACGCTTGCGGGAGAGATCTGTGGCATGAGATTTGCGTTTAGCGTTAGCAATCAGATTTCACCCGTGGTGCTGTGCGATGTCGTTTTAGCGATTAGCGCGTTTGCTGATTGTTCAGATCTTAGTAGCGATAGTTCCAGATTTCTCCAGCTTTTAACGCTTTTGGTTTTCAGCTCTCGCGTGTGGTTTTAGAGATCATATTTCTCCGTGGTTTTGGAGCGACATTGTTTTGGGGTAGAGCTCTTTAACCAACAGTTGGTTTTCGTTAGGCATCAGCTGTCGCAAGATTTCGCGTGATGTTTGATCAGCCGTTGGGTTGTTCAGCTATTGGCAGTTTTTAGTGACCAGCTGTTGGTTTATCCAGCTGCTGATTTGGGTATATTTTTAGCGTCGGCTGATTGTGTCGGTGAATGTTTTAAGCAGATTTCACGTGTATATATATATGAAGGCTGGTCTTCATTTTCATTAAATCAGATCCCATACTTAGCGATTTTTCTCCCAACTTTCGTTCTTCGCTCAAACCCTTGGGTACTGTTCACCGTGAGTTTCTTCGACGAATTCCCATCGTTTTCGGCCACCTTTTTGGACCTTCGAGGTAGTGTTGGACTCCTCTTGAGAAGCTCTTTCATTCCATACCATTTTTAGAGGCTGTAATTGGCTAGAGCAAAAGCACGAAGTTGCTGTTTTGTTCGTGCGTTTGTGCGTGTGCAGGTAGCCTTCCGATTTAGCTTTGAAATCTTGTTCCTAGCCTTGAATTAAGCTTCCTGTTAAGTTGTATTGTTGGGATTGGTCGCTGGTTTGAGTGTATGACTCCCAGCCGTGAGCTTTGGTAGTTGCCGGGACTTTATGTGTATTGCCTGAGATCTGTTGTGCATGTGTTTAGCAGGTGTTGGAATCAGATCTTTCGGGCCTGTATTTGGTAATCGTTGCACAGAAATTGGAAGGTACGGGTTGAGCTTGTAAATGCAGCGAGTGTATAGCTTGGATAAATTGTAGTTGCTGGATTGTTTGTGGCTGCTGTGTGTAGTTGCCTTGTGAGATTTCTGTTTTGTGAGATGGTCGTGAGTTATGTTGTGTATGCGTGCTGTTGAGGTTGTTGTTTTGCATATGGTTATATGCTTGTTATTCCAGC
>KV001997.1:4704-16613 GCA_001598015.1 Dorcoceras hygrometricum | reverse complement strand
GTAAACTCATTTACCTAAAACACATCTAGTACTCTAGCCAGAGATTTTTCACACTATTATCTCCTCAGATAGCATAGGATATCCACACACAAGGGCGAGCGATGAATCCTCGACAACAAAGCATCGACTCCTATATGCATCGGGACCTCACCCAATCCCGCCACCTGATGACCCCAGCTGAGTCGGTAAACGGGTCAAATTGAGGCGCCTATCATGTAGAGTCTCAATGACGTTTCGAGTAGTGAGAACTAATCCGTACAACCAAGACCTCGGACTTAATCCACTCGATAAATATAGGATATCCACGCATGAGAGCGAGCGGTGAATCCTCGACAACGAAGCATCGACTCCTACATGCATCGGGACCTCACCCAATCCCGCCTCCTAACGACCCCAAGTGAGTCGGCAAACGGGTCAAAGTGAGGCGCCTATCATGTAGAGTCTCAATGACGTTTCGAGTAGTGAGAACTAATCCGTACAACCAAGACCTCGGACTTAATCCACTCGATAATGATAACCACTTGGAAAGTCCGAACGAGGATAGTTCGATAGATCACCAGGTCACTATCCATCTGCATGCTCATAACATCACTATGTTTCCTACCAATGAAACATGGTAGTTCGCATCGCAGATGCTAGTCTCATGCTCGGGCGGCCCTTATCCTCTTTTGGACGGTCCAATCGACTAGAAACATGTTTAGAATACACAGTGACTATTAGATGGGTTTCATGATAGCCACCAAATCCACTATCACATCTAACATACACTATAGTGCATTAAAGGTCTTTATCCAACAATTGTAATCATAATAATGAATATAAAGAATGCCATAATAGAATGCGAATTTCATAAATAAAGATCGTTTTACATAAAGTCAACAAGAACCCACACGTCACAAATTGGCTAGTTGGACACCTACTTTAACAAGTCCTTCGTATTTTCGAGATTAATTAGTGAAAATCAGTGGATTAGAGTGTCACAAAAATAATTTTTGCAATCAGTCGAGTTACCAGCTGATAGAAGAACTTAGTCTCTAGTGATCGCTTGAGCAATAAAATAATTTATGTGGAAAAATCTCGACCGAGTAGTGAACAATTAAATATGAATTTGTCTAAGCTGAAATCAGATAACGCGAAAATTTGTTTCTGAAAGTTCAAAACCAATATTTTACGTCTCCTTTCGATCTGATAGAAGACTTTGAATAAGATAGAAAGTATCCTAAACCACTCAGAAAAACATCACAGTATCTGAACTCCTAGTATCCCTTCTTATAATAGCACAAAAACTGTTATTTACAAACTGTGTTATAGGCTTAGTATGAAATACAATGAAAGTAAGCCTAATTTTATTTCCAACTGTGAGCTAAAATGAGTAGAGAAGGTCTAAACAACAAAGAATAACAAAGATATGATATTTTGAAGGTTTTGAGATTTTTCTGATAACGTGTGTGTGTTCTATTGCATCGTATGTCTGAATTTCAAAACTTGCTTCTTTTATTGTCTTCGGATTCAAACGATAATAAATATTACCACTAGGCTCAACAGATGAATCATCGTACGATTGTTTCAAGAAATAATTGTGCATTTAATACTGTAATTTGCTCCATATTGCTACATTAAATGTAACATCCCTTTTTGCTCAAAACAAGCAATCCGCGTATATTACCAACTCTAATATATTCTGATTGTATCCCAAAATTTGTTCAATGACTATAATAGCTCCTCTTAAAGTCATATCCTCGAACTTTGCTCTAATCTGAATACTAGACGACGCTCCAGTCTGATATGCTTTTCTGATCTATTCTGTTCTGTGTTGAACTGAATACTCAAGCTGATCTGATCTATACTTCTAATTTGATTTGAGCTGATGTTCTGAAGTTGTTGATTTGATATGCTCTAAACTGTTCTATTCTCTCATCTAAACTGAGTTGTCCTTACTCGACTTAACTCTAATATGATCTGACTAAAACACGTTGATGAGTTTGATCTGATCTGATCTGTTTCTGTCTGAGCTCAAAAACTTAGAATTTTATATCTAACACCATGAATACTTGTGACCTCTGAAAACTCTGGGCTTTTACATTTTAATATTGTGCTTTGACTTATTTACTGACTCCATGATAGCATTGGTTAATGAGATTCTTTGTAGCTATTATATTTATATGCGGAAAACAATGCATTATGTGTAGGGGATTCACCTTTACCCAATGGCATAGGTATCCTATGTGATTTACTAATAGAATTTGAGATCTAATACTGCACAAAGTTTCTTGTGGAGCATGATATGTGCTCTAGTTAAAGAAATTTCACTAATTGAAGAAAGACACTCCATTTGTGTCCTACCATGAAGTAGTATCTTAAAAATCCAAAATAATGATAATAATAAGAATAATAATGGCCTCTTTTCAAAAACCCATTTTGTATTCTTTTTTCTTGATACTTTTATTTAATTTCTCTAACACCGAAAATGATCCATCAGTTTGAATTCTGGCTATCTTTCTTCTGTAATTTCGAATTTGGCATTGTTTGTAAAACTATTGATATATCATTTGAGAAATGTGATATGTTAATTGTTTTGTCATCCTACTAAGAAAAATAAGATAATATACAGCTACACTATTTTTAAAGTAAAATTCATTACAATTTTTTTTAATAATCGCAACCTTTCGAATCATAGGCGCATCAAATTTTGAATCCCAAAATTACAAATTGTGCGTTAAAGAAAACAATAATGCAAATTACACCAAATGAACAAAAGAAAATAAAAGTTTTACTCTTAGGTAAAAGAAAAGTATATAATATTTTTGCGCTCGTATCATATCTAATGAGTGACATAGCAAGAAGTGAGTAAATGCGCTTCATCAATTTTGAACAAGCTTCATTCGGGAGTTCAATTTTTGTTGAATCGAAAATAACAACTCGGGAGTTCAGTGGGGAGGTGAATGAACTCCTTCATAATTTTTCACAAAAACTCTTTTAAAATGATTTTACAAGCCTTCGGCTAACCTCCAAGCTGAGTTACCAGCTTGGAGGATCTCAGTGCGCTTCTGTTCTCTCGAGTAACAAAGATTTGTGCGGAAAGAACTCGATTGAGTAGTAAACAGATATATATATAAACTAAAAGCTAAAATCTAAGAACTGAATGCAGTAAAGCAAAGAAAAGTCGAGAGTTTGTTTATGGAAGTTCGGAGCTTAAAATCCTACGTCCCCCCTTCTTCCTTGTCAGGAAGGATTCCACTAGAAGATTTGATTACAACACTCCTGCTCTAACCCATTCCAACAGCCCGCAATCCGCGAGAACTCCTAGCACTCGACTACAGTTTACAGACCTGCGATCTGTTATGCTTTACAATGGTTTTCTCTAAGCCGTTTCAGCTTAGACACGCTCTACACACTCTGTTTTTGATATACACTTTAATACACTAAACTACAGAGTGATTATAACTCAGAAAATGAATTTTATGCTTTTGATAGCAGAATCGTAACGACGAAGATGAGAAACAGTGAAGTTTGTGTTCGTTCGTTTTTCACTTGTTTGTTTTTCACTGTTCGTTCTTGTATGCGTTGTATCTATTCTTTGACTATTGTGTCTACCTTGTATATATGTAGCCTTTGTGCAAATATATCTGTTGACACGTCGTATAGATCCAAAGGATTTGTCTGCTGAGTATTTAAAGTTTGTACAGTTCTTTGTATGTCTTCATTAAATGTTTTCTTCTTTTAGCACACATTCCGCCGTTCTCTGTTGAAAAACATATCTTCGGCATATCTGGATTTTGATAAAAGTAGTCCCAACGACTATAAAGAAATCTTGAGAGGTCAACACATAAAATCAAGCTAATTGTCGTATACGGTACCTCAAAATATGATCGTATATATCCCGAGCTTGAAACCTTGAGCTCTAATATGAAAAACTGAATGTATAGATCTATCTCATCAACGCTAATTTTTCAGAATCTTATTGCAAGCTGACTTCTCTGTGCTGAACTGCTCTAAGATGTTCTAATCCGAGTCTTTCTTCTCTTGAGCTGTTTCTGTGCTTCTCTTCTAAACTGCTTATCTGCTCTACGCTGATCGACTCTCTGCTGATTCTATCTGTGCTGTTCTATTCTGTTCTGCCCTGAGCTGATTCTATTCTGTTAAGCCCTAAGCTGATCCATTCGTTTCTCTCTGTTCTGTACTGTTCCAGCTTAGGTGTTCTCAGGTGATCTGAACAGATTCTGCTATGAGCTGTTCACCCTGAACTGATGTAAACACTATGCTGATTCTGTCAAAACTGCTTAACTGAGCTGATCTCCCGATCTGAGTTCTAAGCTCTAAGTTGATCTTCGTTCATTTCTGTTCTGCTCTTATATGTTTCGTTTCTCTGTGCTGACTGCTCTTGCGCTCATATGATCTATAATACTTATCTGTTCTCCTCTGAGTTGAGCTGATCCCGTTCGCTGTTTCAGCTTAGACTTTCTCAGCTGATCTCCCGATCTGATCTGAGAACTGAACTCCTCACGTTCTGTTCTGATAACTTATCTGCTCTAGTCTGAGAGCTATTCGTGAGGTTTGAGCTGTTCTCTGAACTGTCTTTGTTCTGAGCTGTTCGACTTCTTCATACATCTCTGAGCTGCTTCTGCTACGATTTGGTCTATGTTGCTCTAGTTAGTTCATCTATGAGATGATCTTGACAATGCTTCTAGTTCGTTCAGCTCTGAGCTGCTTCGACACTGTTCTGATTATGTCCGTGCTGTTCCAGCTTGGACTAGCTTTGCTGTTTCAGCTTAGACCTTTAAGCTGATCTTATTGATGCTTCAGTCCGTTCTTCTTTCAGTTTGAACTGCTCTAAGCTGATTTTCTTCTTCGCTGTTCCTCTGAGCTGGTCTGTGAGCTGATCCTCTACGAAGCTCCTTCTAAGCAGTTCCAGTTCTCGTCTGCTTCGTACAGCTTTTTTCTGCTCTAATCTGCTTCGTACAGCTTTGTTATGCTCTAATCTGCTTCGTACAGCTTTGAGCTGTTTCGTTCTGCACTGTATAGCTCTGAGCTGTTTGAGGTGTTCTGCTCTATTCTTCCTGCTTATATTTTCTGAGCTGAATCGCCTAATCTGATCTGTCTTCAGCTCTATTTTAACTTGTGTGATCTGCTCTTGATCTGTTCCAAGCTGATCTTATTTTCTGTGCTGATCTTCCCTGAGCTGATATGCTCTAAGCTGATCGATACTTCTAAGCTGATCTTCTTCTTCGCTGAACTGCGCTCTTTGTCAATACAACATACTTCTTCAGTTCACAACTCTCATCTGATCTGATCTGCTACAGCGTACTTCTTCAGCTCGAATCTCTCATCTAATCTTATCTGCTACAACGTACTTCTTCAGCTCGCAGCTGATCTGAACCAGCTCGCTTCTGATCTGCTACAGTTTAGACATGTGCACTCGATTAAATCGTTAGAAAAATAAGAACAGGTTTTGTATTCATCAAAATCCAGATATGATCTGCTACGATGATCCAACATAAATGTTTAGGTATATTGAAAAATCTAATACACTAATGTAAAAACATGCAACCAAGAGGGAAAAGCGATGGATGAGCAGTTTTAAATTATTTAAGGTAGAAATTGATAAATCTTGATATTAATCAATAGTTAATATAATAATGTTGTGTGAGAAAACAAAAAATATAATAATTGGTACAGTAAATAAAATGTTTGACTATGAGAGTAAATGTCCTTAATTATATGGTAATAGATAAATATATTGGGTCTGATTTTAAAAAAAATTGGAGTAATTTGAAATTTCTATCAAATCCTTCATCATATTCAAGTAAC
The DNA here is from genome assembly GCA_001598015.1 of Dorcoceras hygrometricum. NCBI lineage: Eukaryota > Viridiplantae > Streptophyta > Magnoliopsida > Lamiales > Gesneriaceae > Dorcoceras > Dorcoceras hygrometricum. Next base: position 10,805 of record KV001997.1, on the reverse strand, counting down.
TCAATCTTAATTGTGTAACTGTATTATGGCCATTTTCATATAATTCATTGATGAGTTAATATTGTGTTGAAAAGAACTTTCAGAGAAGGCCTTAAAAAAAGGATTAAAAATATAAAAGAGAAGCACTCGGTCCTAGCTCTCTTTCCAAGAATCATCAACAAATTTCACTTGCAGCATCCACTTGTAAAGCTACTTCGATGGATTTATCAAAAGGTCAAAAAAGTTGTACCAAAACAATTCTTGAAATAACTAGGCATGAAATTTTTTACCCAAGAATTACACCAATGAGGGTCCATGTTCTGCAAAACTAGCAAGAAAAAATCTCATTGGAATGTGAATGATCAACAGTTCATCTGTTTCCATCCGGTTTATAAATGAAGTGACGCAGCAAACTATAGAAAACTGAACTTGGAGTTAGGTAGAGTCACAACTACCAGTACCAGCAAAAGATAGTTTGGCGCCTGGGACTACGGCGCAGAGGGGCTTTCCGTCGAGGCGATCTTGTTTAAAAACCCTTTGATCTCATTCTCCAATTTGGTTCTCATCTCCGGCAAAAGACTATCACCCGTTTTTTCCAGTGTCATTTTCATCATTTCCACATTCTTCTTGATAAACGCAAGACTTGGGGCATCGCCTTTTTGGGGCGACGGAACCTTGATTTTATCTGATGGTGGAAAGGATTGTGGCAAATGTAGTTTCTTGTGCTTTTTGCCAGTGGTTAAAGGGGCCTTTTCTGTAGTTTCCTTCATCTCCAGAGTCGAAGCAACTGCCACTGGTTGGATTGTGAAACTGACAAGTGATTCTCCGAAAGGGTTGTTTTTCTCCAATCTTCTGATTGCGAATTGAGCATCAGTAGTCCTTTCATAGAAAATCTTGACACTTGAATCATCAAGAAATTGAGTTTCTGACTCCTTCAACAACCCGAATCTCGAAAATGTCCCAACCAAAGTTTCTTTGGAAGGCAGAGGGTGTTCAAGAGCAAAATTCAAGAGAAGCATGGCACCAAGATCTTCATTCGGACGTGATATTCTTCTCTTCTTTCGAGGATGGTCACCTTCTGGACATAAATGATCTTCCATAGTTGGAATCTTTCCCAATGACGGGGAATCCATCGTCTTTCCATTCAAGTCTGGTATTCCTGAAGCAACTTGATTAGTCTCCTCTCTTTTCCATCTCTTGCGCTTTGGCTTTCTATCAGAAGGTAAAAGAATCTTCTGAATCGAGTTATGGAAAGACAAGTCCGTTGCATTATGTATCAAATCTGATGAAAATTCTGTAGCTGTAAATCCTGAACTCAATGACTGCTCCGTACTATTTATATTTTGTGTATCTTGGCGTATAGTAGATATTCCAAATGGCATATTTTCGAATGAGATGCTTAAGATGCTTCCATTCAAGTCAGGTAATCCAGTTTTTGGAACCGCTTCACCTTTCTCTCTCTTCTCCGGAGATTTATTTTTCAGAATGTCAGCACCCTGCGTTTCTGACTGGAGATGCATTGGACTTGCTTCCCCTTTCTTTAAGTTCTTGGGAGCTTCATTTTTCAGGATATCAGAGCCCTGCGTTTCTATCTGAAGATGAATTGGATTTGCTTCCCCTTTCGTTCTCGTCTCAGGAGTTTTATTTTCTGGGATATCAGAGCCCTGCATTTCTAACCCAAGACGAGTTGGACTTGCTTCCCCTTCATTTTTCTTCTCAGGAGTTTTATTGTCTGGGATATCAGAGCCCGGTGTATCTAATTGCAGATCCGTTAGACTCGCTTCCCCTTTCTTTCTCTTTTTGAGCGTTTTATTTTGCGGAATATCAGAGCCCTCAGTTTCTAACTGAAGATGAGTTGGGCCTGCTTCCCCTTTCTTTCTCTTCCTGGCAGTTTTACTTTTCTCAGAGCCCTGCGGCTGGAAGGTAATAACACACGAATTATTTACAGTGGTGGTGTCACTTGTGTTTAATAAATTACCAGCAGGCTCCACGACTGCAGACAACAATACTTCCTCGTTTTTACCCTTCACATATTCATTGCTTCCTTTTTCATGTTGATTGTCCTTCTCAGGTTCTTTGTCACTCGCATTATCTACAGCAGACTCACTGTTGATTCCCTGGTTTATACCAAATTCTTTCAGTTTCTCCTTTCCCTTTCCTCTCTTCTGCACTTTGGCTATAGCACCAGCAGGCACTTTCTCACTCTTAAGAATCCCATGCGCCATCTCAAACTCTAAAAAAGCAAATGTTCTATAACTACAATAAAACCGCTTCAGTGAATCAGAATATTTACTTCTGCTTGGGTAAAAACAACCACGAGCAAAGGACTGGAGTTCAGACAGCAATTGAGCAGAACATGCATCGATGTTGTCAGCTTTACTAACTATGAAGCGCCATCCCTTAAACGAATTTCTTGCCCCCTTTTCTCGTGAATCCTTCCCAGTTAATTTACTTGATGGAGTGGATTGTCCAGATCCACATGACAGATTCTTCGGATCATCCCTTATATTTTGTCCTGCAGTTGATGAAACTTCCCCTTTCTGATCACCTTCTACATAAGGATATGATAAATACCTGCTCTTCTTCCTTTCCCTTAGTTCAGTTTCATTACCAGATGATATTAATTTGCCTTCAATGTGATTCCTCCTCCTCTTCCTCTTGGTTGACATAAAATCATCGTCATATCCACTTTTCTCAAATCCTTTGATAATTCCAGAAGTATTTTGGCCTTCATCAATCGCTTTTGACTTTAAGTTATCCTGTGTAGTCAGAGGAGAATCAAAATCAGTCCTGAGTAACTGCAAAGGCAACTGGTAATGACCGATAGAACAATAAAATGCTGACAGACGATTCTTGGCCACTATTAACTCAACTTTGCTTGGTACAGAAAAACCACAAGCGAGGTTTCTGATGTATGAGCAAAAACTTGCAGGGATTGAACTGAGACAGGTGAACATCATCAATTTTTCTTGTATTATCTGTTCCACTTTTCTCAGTCTCTTCTGAAGAAAAATGGGTAGGAAGTGTGTGTCTTTCTTTCAAAAAACAACGGCATGTCATCTGTGATTTTACATGCCGACCAATCTCACCTAAAGCCTTATCCACCGAGCCAAGAAAGTTTCTTGAGTCATTTTGCCGGGACAGCTGTTCAAAGTACTCCACAAAAGGCCGCAAGTCCGAATTAGAACACCAAGTAAAATACGGGTTCCCAAAATATTTGACAAGAAAAGGACCCTTTTTTTCTGCTTTTGTTGCATCCTTAGCGGCATAAGATGTAGGATCAAATATTGTCCCTGGCCACCATGTCTGCGTCCTGGCTTTAACCCAAACCAAATCACTCACATTAAACACACATTCATCGTCATTCTTCAAGCTTGCCATTGTAGCATCGTTTGACATAGTTCCATTTTCTTCGCCTGCATATTCTCGGTCAGATTCACGCATCCCTGGGATTAAATGTTCTCTTCTGCTCTTCGAATCATCACAAACTCCATCCTCATCCAAGGGACCAAAAACTTCCACAAACAAGTTGATACAATTCCCGGAAACCTCTATCTTTGTCGGTGCATCTGAACTGTGAGGATGCAACTCGGCCTTTGTATCCACATGCTCCTCAGCCTTGTCAACCTTAATACCATTATCGCTCAAATCACCCATCAAATCAGAATAATGCTTCTACAGGGTTTCAGGACAAGGGTTCTCACGTCGGTCCATTTTGAGCCAAACACACACTTTCCTGGAGTCTTTGAGTTGGTCAGATGATCTGCAAGAATGTACCTTAAAGATCCAACCTTTTTCCCATTTCTTGAAGCCACATTCAATTCCAACGCTGTTAGAAAACATATAACACAAGTCCAACTATTTCTTTTGTCGAATTTTTTGCTCAAAGCATTTAACAAATTTCAAACTTTAATACAACCCAAGGTAGAATAGAGATTAGGATTCGTAACTGTACCTCAAAGAATGAAACAGAAGGAGCGTGATTTGCCCGTCGACAAACTCGAGAATGATATTCCCCTAGTTAATTTACTCTACAATCCTAAGTTTGTAGATTGAGGCTTTGATTTCAACGCACCATCGATAAGGAAGTAATGCCGGGCTTCAATTCCAAGATTAACTATCGGCGAGAGATCTTTCCCAGTGAGAATTTAGGGATTGATAATCGCTCTAAATACCTCAAAGCATGAACAAACAGCATGCCTAACTTCTATATATAATTTTTTTTAAAAAATTAATGGAAAATAAAATTTTTAAAAAAACTTCGAGGAAAATCTTATAAATCCTAACTATTGACATCGATTAATAAATCAATTATATCGGTACAACATTATTAAAAACTAGTGCAGTGCATGTAAAATTTAATGTGTTTGAGATGGTTATTTTAGTTTCAGCGAGAAGCTGATAAATATATATGTTTTAGTTTATTTAATTAACGTTGGAGATATATTTGTTTAACGACGGTTGTTGTATTTTGGAAGGGAATTGTAAACTAGTGTTGGAGGTAAATATTATACGTACAATATATAACGATAAATTAAAATAGTTATAGCGCGAAATTGATTAAGATGATTTGCAGTTTACCGAACTAATGTTTTGTCCAAGATTAACGTTAAGCCAGAGACGGTTGTATTAGTTTTGAAAGGAAGTTATCGATAAACTATTAAACCAGTGTTGGAGGTCAAGCAAAGTCAAATAATTTTTTTAGTTTTAACGGGAAGTTGAGCAGATGTGTCGCTATTTATTAAACTAGTATCGAAGGTATATGCATGGTGTTATACAATTTTAAAGGTAAACCTACAATAGTTATTTTAGATTTGGGGTGTTGATATATTAAACTTTGTCAGAGATATATACATTGTATTACCGAAATTAACGATGAACCTAAAATCAGGTCCAAAGCCAAGAATTCCCTTGGAGACACGAAAAAACTATATTGGGTGTTTCTTGCTTCACTAGGGCGACAAAATGCTATGTTGAGGGATAACTTAGAGATATTCTTGAGTTGGCTAAGTGCATGTAAGACTAACATATTTGAGTACATATGTTGGGACTAGGTGTTGCATGGTTCTGCTTGTATGCTGGCTGAAAATTGGACAAGATGGAATTATGAGCTGTTATCAGATAGTGTATGATGGTTTTTACACATACATCATGGTCTTGAGGCTTGGACACATGTACTTGTACTATCCTGACACTTGATGACAGTTACTTGTCAGTTTTTAGGCTTGTTCGTTGTCTGATAGTATTTTATGCATTGCCATGAATTGCGCAAGTCATTATTCACGAGTGTGAGCATTTTGTATACCAACCTTGGGTTCTTTATTATCTCTTTTTGTGTATAAAATGCAACTATTGTGCAATGACCATAAAATGTTGTGCCATTAATCTGCAAGTGTGCATGGTCTATATCGGCTTGGGTGAGATAAAAATCACTGAAAATATAAACACTACCAAATGTGAGTAGGCTAATTTAATCGGTGTATGATTCAAGCCATATAAGGTTGGAAAATTCTAGTACATAGCATTGCTCCTATTTCGCCATGTGACAACTACCAAGTTGATTATTTATATGACTGAATATTAAATCATGGACACGTCCCAGAATTTTTAAAACAACCATGAAACTTTGTAAATAAAATAATTTGCACACACACACACACAAGATATATATATATATCCCACTAGCTTCCGCTTGGTTCGTCCCCGAACCACACCGTACTAAGGGAGGTAGGCTCTGATACCATCTGTAACGTCCCAGATTCTGCCCCCACTGTACCAACACTGACCTTTTCAGCGTGTTTTGTCCTCACTCGCACGTACCCTGAGAAACTTTTCCAGAGGGTCACCCATCCCAAAATTGTCACAAGAGTCAAGCACGCTTAACTTTGGAGTTCTTAAGTGATGAGCTCCCGAAAAGAAGATGCACATTGTTGGTATGAGTAGTACCAATTAAATCTGATAAGCCTTCCTCAACTAACTTCAATTACATCTATAACTTCCCAGTCTCGTAATCCCTCTCATTCTGGTGTGGGATCGGTTCATTCATGTGTCCCTTCGCCTCTAGAAGCCTGCCAGGAGCCGCTCATTGTCCGTGCAACCTCTGGCACCGGCGATCACTCCCC
>KV001996.1:106739-129312 GCA_001598015.1 Dorcoceras hygrometricum | reverse complement strand
CTATTGCTTAGGTTTAGGGTTAATAATGTAGTGTGTATTAAGTTATGAAGCCTAGTCTATATTAAATAGCCTTAGTGATGGATTTGGATCCGGCCCAACGGGCCCGGGTCCAACGTATGAACATTCGGTTCATCCCTATCACCGTGACTTCATAATAACTCCGATCGTCGATCAGATCGGACCGATCGACTCAGTTTCCAAAACTGAATACTATGATCTGAAAAATCATTTTTCAGAACCCCAGTGCAAAATGACCGTTTTGCCCCTCAACAGCGGGAAATCACGATTTGACCCCTGTTGACTTTTAGTATGAACATTCGGTTCATCCCTATCACCGTGACTTCATAATAACTCCGATCGTCGATCAGATCGGACCGATCGACTCAGTTTCCAAAACTGAATACTATGATCTGAAAAATCATTTTTCAGAACCCCAGTGCAAAATGACCGTTTTGCCCCTCAACAGCGGGAAATCACGATTTGACCCCTGTTGACTTTTAGGAAGTCGCACTCCCCAAATTCCTCCTCAAGTGCTCAACACATTGAGCTTAGTATCCTTGCGGAAATCTCAAATCCAGTACTTGTGTGACCCTCAATGGTTCAGGGATACAGCTAGCCGTGGGCCCACAACCATTGCGGCTCCGGAATCACAATTCCGGACTTGCCCATCGGATCATGGTAAGAGCGTCTAGCAACATCGCCCCATGATCCCCTACGTATTACTGATAGTGCCTGCAAGAACCAGTTGGTCGTGGTTAGCGTACAGTACGGTCCTTTCAATCCATATATCCCGATCAGATCAACGACCATTGGTAAATCGAGAGTCGCTAAAGATCCGATAGCTATGCATAAATCTTGGAGATTGAATAGTGACATCACGAGTGTAACTAGGTAAACCCATTTACCTAAAACACTTCTAGTACTCTGGCCAGAGATTTATACACTATTATTCCCTCAGATAGCATAGGATATCCACGCATGTCTGCGAGCGGTGAATCATCGACAACGATGCATCGACTCCTACATGCATCGGGGTCTCACCCAATCCCGCCGCCTAATGACCCCAAGTGAGTCAGCAAACGAGTCAAAGTGAGACGCCTATCATGTAGAGTCTCAATGACGTTTCGAGTCGTGAGGACTAATCAGTACAACCATGAACTCGGACTTATCCACTCGACAAATGGTAACCACTTGTAAAGTACGAACGAGGGTAGTTCGATAGATCACCAGGTCACTATCTATCTGCATGCTCAGAACATCACAATGTTCCCTACCAATGAAACATGGTACTTCGCATCGCAGATACTAGTCTCGAGCTCGGGCGGCCTTATCCTCATTTTGACGGCCCAATCGACTAGGAACTAATTCAGAATACACAGTGACTATTAGATGTGTTTCATGATAGTCGTCATACCCACTATCACATCTAACATACACTATAGTGCATTCTAGGTCTTTACTCAACGCAATTGTTAATCATCATACAACACAATGAAAGTAAAGAATGCCATATAAATAAATGCGACTATCATATATAAATATTGTCATATACAAGAGTCTATAAACCCACACGCCACAAGTTGGCTAGTTGGGCATCTACTCTAACACCATATGCAAGAGCTCAAGGCAACGGGTAGAATGTTTTCCGCCTTTATTTTTGAAAGTCGATTTTATTTGCTTCCCCAGCTGACATGCGGCACATATATTATCCTTAGAAAATTTTAATTTGGGCATACCAGAAACCATATCATGTTCACTCAACTTAGCAAGTGTTTTGAAATTTAGATGGTTCATTCGTTGATGCCACAGCCAGCTCTTGGAAGAGTCAGCTGTAAGACATATCTGTTCAGTCCTCAACTGCTCTGACCAATCGATAACGTAGGTATTCCCCGAACGTTTACCCACCAATACGATCAGACCATTTGAGTTCTGAACTGTGCACATGTGTTGTTGAAAGTTAACTATGTAACCTTTGTCACATAGCTGACTGATACTAATCAAATTATAAATAAGGTTATCAACAACTAAAATATCTGAAATAGAGATGTTACCATGGGTAAGCTTAGCCTTACCCACAGTGTTACCATGTGCATTGTCACCAAAGACTATTTTTGCTCCTTTTGTGTGGAACAAAATTTGTCAACAGCTTTAGGTTCCCTGTCATATGTCGCGCACACCCACTGTCCAGGTACCAGATAGTTGAGTCCTCAGCAGCCTTGTACCTGTTACCCTACAATCATAGAAACAGATTTTGGTACCAATTTTACTTGTGTCCTGATTGGATTACCCCTTTCGGGACTCATACTTGAATGACCTTGACAGTTTTTCCAGTATAAGTCTCCTTAAGGGTCTGTGCATAATTGTGAGGTATGTTGAGTTTCGATTTCATATGTTGACCATATAGATCTCTTTTCTGCTGAACCTTTTTCCGACCTGATTTTACCTTCGTCGAACTACGCCATGGCTGGTTAGGAACAAATGGCTTTCGACCAGCTTTCGCTTTGTCTTTGTCCAGTCTGTTCTTTAGCCAGCTTGGCTTGGAGTTCTCAGGTTTTGAAAAACCGATACCAGCTTTTCCATTATCGCTCAACTTTGGAGAGTTCTGGTCATCAAATATTATCGACTCATAGCAGTCATGTATCACGTTGGCTTTGACAAAGCTCATCTTGTTGAACTTGTCATATGCCGGCTGTGATTGAGTACTTGTTTCTCCTTCACTGCTGTCACTACTATTGAAACCCAAACCAGTTCTATCGTGCACTGATTTTTGGATTTCATGCAGCTTGTGGAGATCACGAGCCTATTGATTCCATGAGCTCATTTATTTAGTTAATTTTTCAACTTCAGCCTTGAGCTCACTGGATTCATTTCTCAACAAATCATTCTCAGCTGTCAGCTTACGCAACTCAATCTTCAAGCTATCAATATCATCAAGCTCATCAGAACTTGATTCAATCGAACTACTTTTCAGACTCATGTTTTCAGCTTTAGCTTCCTCGAATGAGTGAGAAAGCTTCATGTACTCTTTGACCATGTCATTTAGTGCACTGACAAGGTCTTCTCGTGTAAATTCAACATTTGAGAAGTCAAATACCTCATCATCCGAAGTTTGATCAGCCATAAGACAGTGAACCTCCTCCTGTTCACTATCGCTTGATGAAGAACTGCTGGATGAGGATTCTGAATCAGTGTCCGCCCAGCTCTTGGTGCTTTCCTCAGCCACCAATACTTTATGATCATGCTTGCGGCTGGGTCTCTTGTCACCTCTCGTCCTCATCCGCCTATCCTTGGATCTCTCTTTGGATCTATCGACAGCTCTTTCTTCTATCTTGTCTTCTCGCTTGTATCGATCCTCCTTCTTGTCATCCCTCCTATATCTATCATCTGATCTCTTGTCGTCTCTGGATCTGTCCTCCTTTCTTGGCCTATTTCAATCAGCTGCAAAGTGCCCTGGACGATCACAGTTATAACATTTCATATCAGAAACAACTTTATCATATTTATAATTATTGTAAGGAGTAGAAGGGTTATAGGATCTTCTCAAGTATTTCCCAAACTTCTTAACGAAGAGGGACATGACGTCGTCGCTGAGTTGATCAGCTGTTTTGCTTGTGCTTGGAGAGCACTGTTCAGTAGTTGTGGCTGCCAGAGCTTTCGTTGGCTGGGATGTTGATGGTCCAGCTTCTGCTCTTGTCTCCAACTCGAATTCATAGGCTTTGAGGTTGGCAAACAAGTCGTGCAGCTCCAGCTTGTTCAAATCTTTGGATTCACGCATCGCCATGGTCTTCACATCCCACTCTCTGGGTAATGCTCTCATCACCTTCAGCGCCAACTCTCTGTTACTGTATTCTTTGCCCAAACTGATTAGCTCAATCACCACGGCACTGAACCGCTCATCGAACTCTGTCATTGTTTCTCCATCTTTCATTTTGATGGACTCAAATTTCTGTTGAGCCACCGTCGGCTTGTTTTCTTTTGTTTCGTCGCTTCCTTCATATATCTGGGTCAGCTTTTCCCAAATGTCTTTGGAAGTGGCACAGGTTTTGATTTTTTTGAACATATTTTTGTCTTTGTCCAGCGTCTTGTAAAGAATGTCCCTGGCCACATTGTCTAGATTTGCTTTTTTTTGTCTTCACTTGTGTACTCATGTCTGGATTTCACAAGGAACTGAGGCTCGCCATTGGATATAGCAAAAACTAGATTAGGCTTCATAATCTTCAGCGGCCCTTCAGTGAGGACCATCCACATTTCATCGTCTAGAGCAGCCATATGCGCTTGCATGCGTATCTTCCATTCATCATAATCTTCTCTGGAGAACAAGGGAATCTTGTTGTGAGAAGTAGACATATTGATATAAGATAGCGCACAAACAAGTACGGCTCAATACTGAGACACGCAGGCTCTGATACCAATTGATAGGATCAATATGGTTCGAAATCAACTGGAGGAGTTCAGAAGGGGGGGGGGGTTGAATGAACTCCTACTATTTTAAATTTTTCGAAACCTTTAAAACAATTTTACAAGTGCCTTGCTTAACTTAAATCCGAGTTACCAGATTTAAGGTATCTCCGTTTAGCAGCTGATCTCTTGGCTAAAAAATATTGTGTGGAAATAAGCCAGAAAAGTACTGATACTGTTCCCTCAATTAAAGCACATGTACGATTCAATCTCCACCTTTGATTTCCTCTGATATGAATGTTTGAATCGAGCGAGCGATTATGCAACAACTGATTACTTGTACCTCTGAAAGATATGCAACGGCTGATTGCTTTCAACGCCTGGAAATATGCACCAGCTGATCGCTTGGAATATCTCCCTTTTATAATGTATCGGCTGGTTGCAATCGATTAAGAATAACAACGACTGGATCAAGAGAGTACTGTATCCATCTGCTGATTTGAGTGCCTGTCTGCTGAATTACGTTGACTATTGAAGTAAACAACTGTCTGCTGATATTTCACTGTAGCCATCTGCTGAATTAACAACGCAACCTCCAACGACTTAATTTTAGCGCTAGTTCAATACACTGTCGTTTTAACTTATTTGAACGCTGTCGTTTTGACTAATCCAAACGCTGTCGTTTTGCAATCCTTAACAAAACACGCTAACTCTCAAATGCTTGTACCTGCAACTAAAACAACTGTCTGCTGATATGCCCTGGAAGAATCTACCTGCTGGTTACCTCTAAAAAGTCCAACTGCTGAAAACAAACCAACGACTGATTGTTCCAACGGCTGAAGAATCTTCCATCTGCTGAATTCCTTCGAATAGATCAACTGCTGAAAATCAACCCGTCGACTGAAAATGTTCTCCTGTAAAATTCACCGGCTGGTTTTCCAGTAGCAACTAGTCTTATTTTGTTATCACCAAAACTAATAAATTTTATTCTAACAGTCCCGAATAATATCATCCAACCATGACCCTCAAAAGGTAGAGCCCAATTGCAACAGGTGCAACCTCCATGTATTTACCTCACGTCCAGTAAGGGCCCAATAATATGACGCCGAGTACTATCACGTGTCAAGATGACCCATCAATGTTGAGTTGTGATGGACGGTCCCCTTAATGTCCCCAATAATATGAGCCAACGTTAAAGGGAGTTCCAACCAACTCACAGCAAGTGTCAATGACGTATACAGCTTTCTGGCACACAGAACCCCCCTAATAATATGAGCCGGGCTATGTATGTGGGTAGCATCGACGTACACCCATTGTTGATGGAAGGCAGGAAATTTTAAACAATATTTAAATTCCCTTAGGTTTCATGGTCTTATCATGACCTTTTAATCTTGATATGAATTTTAAATCAAATTTAAAATGAGGGATTTTTAATTTTGAAATTTGGTCTCAATAATTTTAAATCAAATTTAAAATCGCGGATTCAACAGATATATATCGCATATATAATTGGGATGATCGATAAGCGAGAGCTATGCGATCCGTGGTTGCCAAGCACGGATCTAGGTCCAATCCTAGGTGACATACAGTATGCAAATGCAATCCTATTACGTAAGCTTTCAGTTTTACAAGTCTTCGATCTTCAATATCTTTGATTATCATCTCCACCATCTTCAAAATTATCCTCCCACTAAGTCTAATATTTACATTTAAATAACCATGACAAATAGAGAGACATTTTAAAAGGGGTGGGAACGGGCCATAAACCAGACCCACTTTGAAATGAATATCAACAATATTACAATCAAAAATTGTAAAACCTAGCATACACATAATACATTGGGCACGGCTCTCAATCATCCCAAACATTATCTATTCAATTATCTCGATTAAATGACATAAATAAAATAATCAAATCAAATTTGATTTTATTCAACAAAATCACATTTTAAATATAAAATCATATTTTATAAATAAAATCTTATTTTGTGATTTTAATTGCATCAATTTTGTGCTTAAAACAATTTTAGGTCCAATATCTCGAAATTTTCAAAAATCAATTTTGGTCCGACCAAAAGGCCCAATATCAAGTATTGGCCCAAAAACCCCTCGGGCCGCCAGGGACAGGCCCAGAAAAACCCTAGAATTCAAAAATGCTGCAGCATCTCTGCCCCGGAACCGTCGCACGGGCGGTGCGCTGCCGCCCGCACGCGTGCAGCACGCCTGCTGCACGCTGTGTGCGCCCCCGTGCGCAACGTGTGCGCACGGGGGGCGGCCACCTGCGCGACCAGTTCGCGCAGATGGGCGGTGGGTGTGCGCACCACCGTGCGCAACACGTGTACGCACCACCGTGCGCAACATGTGTGCACGGTTTGCGGCCAGCATGCGCAACGTGTGCGCACCACCGTGCGCAACATGTGCGCACGGTTACAGGCCATCGTGCGCGACAGACGCGCAACATGTGCGCGGGATGCACGCACGATCCCGCGATCCCCGCCGTGATTTGCGCATGGCGGGTGTGCACGCCGTGCGCGACGGGCGCGCAGCAGCGTGCGGCGGTGGCGCGGGGGAATTTTTTATTTTTTTTTGAAAATCTTAGATCTGATGCAACAAAAGCATAAAAAGTGTATTGACAGATCCGAGCCAAAGCTCTGATACCAATTTTGGCGCAGCGGTGGATCCGGATCCCGCTCCCGGGGCACAGCGGAAGAATTAAAATTTTGGAGCTTGGGAACAGTCAATACACCTGTAAAACATTTCATAAACATACATAGGATGTTTATAATGGTACCTTGCTGGCGTCTAGGCGCCTGGCTCCGACCAATTTCACGAGGAAATCGGCACTTCAACATTTGGCGGTTTTGGCCTCATAATCCGGTCCACGATCGGAATCCCAATTCCTTCTCCGGTCTGCACTAGAAAACTCGACGAAGATTTCACGGACGGAATCTCCTCGCCGGATCGGTCGGAACGAGATTTCCGACGGCGGAGACATCGGCGGCAGGCGGCGACGGCGGGGGAGGAGAGGAGAGGAGAGGAAGAATAAGCTGAGGAGCTTTTTGGTGTGTCTCAAATAATATCCCAGGGCCTCTATTTATAGATTTTCCATGGGCTTGAACCAGCTTAATGGGCTTGGGTCAGGCCCAGGCCCAGAGTGAACATCGGTTTCAAGTCCATCACCGTGGCTCCATCATAATTCCTATCGACGATCAAATCAGACCGATCTACACAGTTTACAAAACTGAGCATTATGATGTGAAAACAATTTTTCAGACCACATAATCCAAAATAGCAGTTTGGCCCCTGTAAGATTTAAGGATAGTCAAACTAGTCCAAACTTAGGGAAATTGCATTTTACCCTATTTAATTTTAGGAAGTCGCACTTCCATCCTTCCTCCTGCTATACTCAACAAATTGAGCTTAATTTACGTACGGGAATTGAGAAACCAGTACTTGTGTGACCCTCGATGGTTCAGGGATACAGCTAGCCGTAGGCTCACAACATTTGTGACTCTGAAACCACATTTTCGGATTAACCCATCGGATCAAGGTAAAGCGTCTAGCAACATCGTCCCATGATCCCCTAAGTATCACTGATAGTGCCTGCAAGAACCAGTCGGTCATGGTTAGCGTATAGTACGGTCCTTTCAACTCATATATCTCGATCGAATCAACGACCATTGGTAAATCGAGAGTTATTAGAGATTCGATAGCCATGCATACATCTTGGAGATCAGAATAGCGACATCGCGAGTGCTACCAGATAAACTCATTTACACTGAAGCACAAGAGTACTCTGGCCAGAGATTTATCATACTATTATCTCCTCAGATAGCATAGGATATCCACACACTAGGGCGAGCGATGAATCCTCGACAACAAGGCATCGACTCCCACATGCTTCGCGATCTCACCCAATCTCGACACCTGATGACCCTCACGGAGTCGGTAAAAGAGTCAAAGTGAGGTGACTAATCATGTAGAGTCTCAATGATGTTTCGAGTAGTGAGGGCTAATCTGTACAACCAAGACCTCATGACTTAATCCACTCGACAAATGATAACCACTTGGAAAGTCCGAACGAGGGTAGTTCGATAGATCACCATATCCATCTGCATGCTCAGAACATCACTATGTTCCCTACCAATGAAACGTGGTACTTCACATCGCAGATGCTAGTCTCAAACTCGGGCGGCCTTATCCTCATTTTGGTGGCCCAATCGACTAGGAAAAATTTTAGAATACACAGTGACTATTATATGTGTTTCATGATAGCCATCATATCCACTATCACATCTAACATACACTATGGTACATTCCAGGTCCTTATCGAACACAATTGTTAACATTATGAAATAATGACGATAAAGAATGCCATAAATGAATACGAATTTCATAAATAAAGATCGTTTTACATAGAGTCAACAATAACCCACACGCCACAAGTTGGCTAGTTGGGCACATACTCTAACATCACCTTGGGGAGCTCCATTGTTATTTTTCAAGAAGAATGATGGAACTATGAGATTGCGTATCGACTATAGAGAGTTGAACAAGATCACAATCAAGAATAAGTATCATCTTCCAAGAATCGACGAACCCTTTGACCAATTCAAGGGAGCTACAACCTTCTCTAAACTAGATTTGAGGTCGGGTTACCACCAACTCAAAATCAAGGCTGAAGACATCCCCAAAACTGCATTTAGAACAAGATATGGCCATTAAGAACTCACGGTGATGCCATTTGGTCTAACCAACCCACCAGCGGCCTTCATGGACCTCATGAACTGGATATTCAAACCATTCCTTGACAAATTTGTGGTGGTGTTCATAGACGATATACTCGTGTATTCATTGAGTGAAGAAGAACACAAGGAACATCTTCTAAATACCCTTCAAACCTTGAGGGAGAAACAACTGTACGCCAAGTTCAAGAAGTGCGAATTCTGGCTGAAGAGTGTGACATTCTTAGGCCATATAATTTTCGAAGCAGGAGTATCAGTGGATCCAAAGGAGGTAGAAGCCATCATGGATTGGCCTATACCTAAGACAGTGACAGAAGTAAGAAGCTTCTTGGGATTGGCTGGCTATTATCGTAAGTTCGTAGAAGGCTTCTCTTCAATAGCCATACCACTCACTAGACTCACCCAAAATAACTCCAAGTTCAACTGGAACGAAGAATGTGAGACAATTTTTCGAAACCCTGAAGACAAAGCTTGCATCTGCCCCTGTTCTAACGCTACCCGTAGGGGACAAAAGCTTTACTATCTCCATCGATGCATCTAAAGGAGGACTAAGGTGTGTACTAATGCAAGATGGCAGAGTAATTGCTTATGCCTCGAGACAACTAAATACGCATGAACACAATTACCCAACTCATGATCTAGCTGCGGTGGTTTTTGCTCTAAAGATTTGGCGACACTACCTCTACGGGGCAAAATGTGAAGTATTCACTGACCATCAGAGTCTCAAGTATATATTCACTCAGAAAGAATTGAATTTGAGACAAAGACGATGGCTCGAGCTTTTAAAATACTACGACTTGACGATAAACTACCACCCAGGAAAGTCAAATAGGTAGCCGATGCATTAAGTCGAAAGAACATGAACAAGGTGATACTATCCTCAGTCTCATCTCAACCATGCCTCAAAGAATTGGTCAAAATCAATCAGGATCGAGACCATTCTCTGACCAAACTTAAGGAACAGATCAAGCAAGGGAAGGTGTCGAAATTTCAAGTAGACAAAAATGGAATCATTTGGATGAACGGAAGATTATGTGTGCCCGATGTCGATAACCTCCGTCAATAAGTGATGTCTGAAGCACATAAATCTAAGTTCTCAAACCACCCAGTAAGTACAAATATGTATAGAGATTTGAAAGAACACTTCTGGTGGAATGGGATAAAAAGAGATGTTGCTGATTTTGTTGCTAGATGCCAGGTATGTCAACAAGTCAAGGTAGAACATCAAAGACCTGGTGGATTATTGCAACCACTGGAAATTCCAGAATGGAAATGGGAAAACATATCAATGGACTTTGGAGTAGTTCTACCGAAAACGAGATTAGGCTATGATGGAATATGGACAATCGTGGATATGTTAACGAAGTCCGCGCACTTTCTGCCTGTCCGTATGAACTACGGCTTGGATAAGCTCACGGCCTTGTACATGGACAATATTGTCAGACTACATGGAGTTCCAACCAGCATTATGTCAGATAGGGACCCAAGCTTCGTATCTCGTTTTTGGAAGAGATTCCAAGAAGCCATGGGAAGTAAGGTCACCCTCAGTACGGCTTATCACCCACAGTCAAATGGCCAAACTGAGAGAAACATCCAAACCATAGAAGACATGCTGCGGACATGCACCTTGGAAATTGGAGTGAACATCTATCTCTAATAGAGTTCGCATACAACAATAGCTACCACAGCAGCATAGGAATGGCACCATATGAGGCCCTCTATGGACGAAAATGTCGATCGCCGCTGTATTGGGATGAGGTTGGAGAAAAGGCCATCACAAGACTTGAACTCGTCCAGGAGACAGTGAAAAAGGTAGCCATCATAAAGGAGAGACTGAAGGTAGCCCAGGATCAACAGAAAAGCTGGGCAGACTTAAAGAGAAGACCCTTGACCTTCGAGGTAGGAAAAAAAGTGTATCTCAAGGTTTCTCCAATGAAAGGGGTAGTCCGATTTGATAAGGCCGAAAAGCTGAATCCCCGGTATGTCAGACCATTTGATGTCTTGGAAAGAATAGGAACACTTGCCTACAGACTGGTTACCACCCAGTATGTCAAGAATCCACAATGTCTTCCATGTCTCATAACTGAGGAGATATATCTCGGATTCTAGTCACGTTCTCGATGAAGGGCCAATCCTGGTGGAAGGGAATTTGACCCAAGGACTAAACTATGAAGAAATCTCTATTCGAATCATGGACATAAAGGACCAGGTGCTTAGACGTAGAACAATTTCATACGTCAAAGTTCAATGGTCCAACCACACCGAGAGAGAAGCCACGTGGGAAATGGAGGAGAAGATGCGTAGACAATACCCCTACCTCTTCGAAAATCATGAACCCAGTTTCGAGGACGAAACTTCTTTTAAGGAGGAAGGGATGTGAAAACCCAGAAATTCAGCTCTTGGAAATACAGCTGAAAAAAAAACTCAGATCTGAGACGGTCAATGATAAACTCAGATCTGGGACGGTCAACGGTCAACTCAGATCTGGGACGGTCAACAGTCAACTCAGATCTGGGATGGTTAAATAGTCAACTCAGATCTGGACCGGTCAACTCAGCTTTGACAGGTCAACTCAGCTTTGGGAAAAGTCAACTCAGCTCACGAATTTCAGAAAGCTGCTACACGCGTTACAAACCAGATTACATCTGGAAAGCCAATCGTAACTGTCCATTTAAAGAGATTAATGGTCAATTAAACCGTCCAATTCAATGCCTACACTAATGCTCTTGTAACAGCCAGTTTAGTGGCCATTAAATCTGGAATTCAAGTCTGTAACGACTGACCTTTTGACTCCCATTTCTGCACCTATATATACACCTTGCTGCTACAGTAGATGACCCACACTCCCTAAAAATTCTTCAGTAAAATATCAGTAAGCTCCCATGCACAAGTTGTATCAGATTTCGTATACCAGACAAGAACTCCAGCAGACTATAAGTGGGAATTTTGCTATATATATTCGTTTGAAATACTATATGATATTCATGCTATAATCTGTTCTGAGTTATCATTCGAGCTTTCTTTCGTGTCAAGTTCATGCTACGATCTGTGCTCTGTTTTAGCACTGATATTTCTGTAGTAAAAATTAGGGACTGATCAGTAAACCATAGAAACGAAGTGACTATCAGTGCTACATGTATACGTTCTGCTCTGTTCTGTTATGTTATATGCTCTACTCAGTTTATGAATCTATATATGTACTTGTTATGTTCGAATGGTGTCCCCCACTTGCTGAGTGTTTTTCCTAACACTCACCCCTTACTTGTCCCACCCAGATAAGAACAAATAACAGGTTGAAGAGGAGGAACAACTGGGGCTGGTGAAGACTTAGAATATGTTAATGTATTTTCGCTTCCACAATTTGATTTCTTTTGTAGTTGTAAAGACGATTTTTTTTATTATGTAAAAGACTGGTTTGAGTTATACTATGAGGCTTAATGTTTTACAATTTTATAATTGTTTAATATTGCCGATGTCATGAGTCTCGGTCTCGGGACGTGACACCAGGTGTTGATTCTAGTGCTACCATGCCTAATATCACACATCTCCGTCTCCACCAAGTCATAGCAAATTCGGTAAGATAAAGGGAAGCCGTTCATACCTTGGTGGCATCATTGGTGATCCATAAGCATTCGAAATATTTTTCCATGCCCCATATAAAGTTGTCAATATCCTTGGCAACTCTTCTTTCATCATGCAGCTCGGGTCTTGGAACCTCCAGCCTTGGCATCGGGTTCATAGCACCGACAAGTCTCGTGTTAGCTCTTCATGTTTGCTAGGGTCTCCTTGATTCCCTCTACTTTGGCACGTAAGGCATGGACCATGGCTTCTAGTGCTTCATTTCGTTAAAGCAAGTCATGGATAGCAGCACTCAAGGCTCCTTGCATCTCCCCTCGCAAATCGTCGTGGCTTCCCTCCACCTCTATTTGCTCGATGCATTTCTTCATGAGTGACAAGTCTTTCCTCCATGTTGCCGACAGCAACTTTGAGCTTCATTATACGGGATTCAAAGGAGCTAACCATATCCTTTGATTTGTCCCTCTGGCCTTTGGATTGCTCGGTCACTTCCGACATTATAGCGATGATCTCTTATACTCGAGTGTTTGAGCCAACCGTGCTCTGATACCACTTGTCACATGCTTATTTCGTCAAAATCGAAACTTGTGGCACTTATACTTTCTTTCCTGAAAGGATCTAAGCAAGCCTTAATCGATTTGAAAATGCAAGAGAACAAAAGAAAGCTTTTGAGAGAATGATGTTATATACTTGAATGCTTCAAGGCTTAAGTGATTTTCAAATGAATGAGAGCTACCTATTTATATGCCTCAACCATCGAATGAACGGTCAAGATTGATTTAATCCTACGATGAAGATTAAGTCACCAGAATAATTTATGGAATATCCAAATGAATATTCC
Organism: Dorcoceras hygrometricum; assembly: GCA_001598015.1. Classification (NCBI taxonomy): domain Eukaryota; kingdom Viridiplantae; phylum Streptophyta; class Magnoliopsida; order Lamiales; family Gesneriaceae; genus Dorcoceras; species Dorcoceras hygrometricum. The sequence continues at coordinate 115,752 of KV001996.1, read as the reverse complement.
TTGGAAGGATCTAGATATGTACTACTCTATATATTTCTAGACTATTCTACAACCTTGTGGAGTTTGTGAGAATATACAAGTGATTTTAGAGAATTCTACTATGCTCAAGTGATTTCTAGATTCTTGGAAGTCTTTTCTTGTAATCTTATTTTATGGCCCGTGACACAAGGGCCTAGATGTACATAGTCTAGACCAACATCTGGACAAGAAAACCGCGCATGGACCTCGGAATAACATCAATGCTAAGGTCTATTTGCCTTCTGGTTGTAAAAAGACAAAACTGAGAATATTTACATAGACTCGGACCTTTTCCTAGATTCGTGCTCTGCAAAAAAAAATATTTCCTTAATTAATTACAAAAAATCGAAAATTTAAAAAACAACTTTGGAGAGATTTGGACTAAGAAAATTTAGAAAAAAAAAGGTTTTTTCAAGGAAAAAAGTTTAGAAAGTGGCCTGAAGATTTGAGGGGACTTTCGCAACATTGGAGGCAAGAAAGACTTGAAGGTAGACAGGGCAACAAAGAACACAATCTTCTACGCACATGAATTTCACGCTGAGATTTCTTCAAATTTTCGATATCTATTTATTTATTTTATGAACAAATAATTGTGTTTTTAAATTTAGTTTATGTAATAGATTTTTATTGACTAAGACCACGAGGTCGGGCTGAAACTAGTTTATACTTGATACGTGGTTTTGATATTGATCTAGAGTTTATGTTCAATTGTTGGTTGCTGATAATTATAATTTTGTACGAATAAGCTGATGAATTATCTCCATAATTTGTTGATTAATCTGAGTCAAATGATTAGAAATTAATTTTAGTCTCACTTCAACAATGAACATAAGGTTTGTGCGGCTTTGGCTAAAAAATGAATTTTCATAGTTATTTTAGTGTTACAAATTTGATTAGAAATAATTACAAAGTAGTGAAGCCGTCCAATCTGAATATGTTCTCTAAAAATACAAATTGAACAATGTAGGGAAATTCATTATAACTGAAGGGACATAACTTGTTAATTCTACCACATATTTGTACACATTAGTCGGGTAGCTTCGGATGTTTTAATCATTTTGTTTAAACTGAATCTTCCTCGGAACTTTAATCGCTCAAATTTTCATTTATTAATTAATTATTTAAATTTAGTATATTTTTTTGTTTAGAGTTTATAAATTCACTACATACATTTTAAATTGAATGTCTAGATTAAACTTAATAATAAAATTCTAATAATTAAATATCAGTTTCTCTGGATAGATCTTGAACTCAATCTAATATATCTTATTAGTTAACTTGAAGCACTTGCTCGAATTCACAAGTGAAATCTGCGATAAAACAAGCTTTATTAGTTTCGACTTTTCATTAAAAAATTTGGAGTTCAACTCTTTACCTTATTCCAAAATAAAAACAAGATTCAAAGGGCAATAAATATCTATCCTACGATATGTAGGAGTTCAACTATTGAAATTTGTCACAAGTCCTTATGTACACTGTGAGTTTCATTCATGCGGAGAATTTTAATAAATTTTTTGAGTGAGAGGCTGTCTCTCTCATAAGCAAGAGCATAGAGGATTCAAATCAAGAGCCCGAATTTTCCTAAAATGGATTGAATTTTGTGAGTGTGACCTGGACATGTCAAATGTCTAATCAATCTAGGCCAAAATTGGTCAACTCTCGGCCCTCTTTCAAACGTGATAAGTTTAGGTACAGTTTTTGTCATTAGATGTACTATTTCATTGCTTACATTATGTTAGGATCGAAAAAGAGTGTTATAACATCTTTGAAGTTTCGGAGGGAAAGGGGAATGAACTCCTCTCGATTTTATCAAAAACTCTTTTAAAATATTTTACAAGCTTTCGGCTTGTCTCAGAACTGAGTTACCAGCTCAGAGAATCTCAGCGTAAGCTGTTGTCTCGAGTAACAAAAATGTTTGTGCGGAATTAACTCGATTCAACAATGAACAGTTTGTAAACTGAAATATGAAATCTGAAACTGAATGCAGTAAAGTAATAGAAGAGTCAATATTTGTTTATGAAAGTTCGGAGCTTAAACTCCTACGTCTCCCCTTCTTCCTCCACAGGAAGGATTTTCACTAGAAGATTTGATTATTACAGTGCCTGTAACAACTCGATCCAACAGCCCTCAGCTACGAAAACTCCTAGCTGCAAGACCGCGATCTGTTCTGCTTTACAATAATCAGCTCTAAGTTGTTTATCCTTTGCTCTAAGCTGTTTCAGCTTTACAAGCTTTCTCACACTCTGTCTATGATATACAATGAAAGCTTAACACTACAGAATGAGTTTACGATACATAAAAATGATTTCTAGGCTTTTTGAAGCAAGGTCGTAATAAGGAAGACGATGAACAGTAAACTTGTTCTTTCGTCCTTGTATGCGTTATTCGATATAATCGATTTTGTTGTCTTAGATAATATTGTTCGCTTGTATATCTTCTGTACGTCTGCTTCTTCAAAATACATGTACTTTGGATCCAATGGAAAAGAATGATTCCTGTAGATACGTTGTAAGGATTCAAATGGATTTGTCTGTTGTACAGTACTCCGCATGTCTTCCAGTAAATGCTTCTTTTCTTTTAGCACACAATTCGCCGTCTTTGGTTGAAAACATTGTCCCAACGACTATAAAGAAATCTTGAAATGTCAACACATCATATCAGCTCATTGTCGTATACGACTCATAAAATTATGATTGTATATCAGCTTATCTTTCATCCAAAAATTTTGAGCTTACTCAGCTTCGTTCTAATCTGAAAAACTGAATGGATAGAACCATTTTATCATCACTGATTTCATAACCTTAGTATAAGCTGACTTTTCTGTGCTAAACTGCTCTAAGCTGATGTGATATATTCTGTTCTGTACTGTTCCAGCTTAGACACTCTCATCTCATTTGAACGGTTTCTGCTCTATGTTGTTCACTCTGAACTGATATATATACTATGTTGATTCTGTCCGAACTGCTTAATTGAGATGATCACCCGATCTGATCTGTTCTAAGCTCTAAGCTGTTCTGAGCTGATCTGCTCTAAACTGCTCTAATATGAGTCTTTCTGCTGTTGAGCTGTTTCTGTGCTTATTCTCTAAGCTGCTCTTGTTCTAATCTGTTCTACTCTGCCCTAAGATGATCGACTGTGTTAAAATTTAAGCTGATCTATTCGTAAAGCTCTAACCTGCGTCATTCATTTCTGTTCTGCTCTTATCTATTACGTACAGGTCTGACTGTTCTTGCTTTGTTGTTTCAGTTTAGATATTCCCAAACTGAAACTTCTCACGTATCAGTTCTGATAAGTTATATGCTCTAATGAGGTTGTTTTCTGGGCTGTCTTTTGCTCTGAGATGCTATAATTCTTCATACAGCTCTGAGCTATTTTTGCTATGATTTTGTCTGTGTTGCTCCAGTTAATTCAGCTCTGAGCTGATCTGGACAAAGATACCAGTTCGTCAGCTCAGAGCTGCTTCAGCACTGTTCTGATTATGTCTGTGTTGTTCCATCTTGGACTAGCTCTTCTATTTCAGCTTAGACCTCTAAGCTGATTTTTATTAGTGCTTCAGTCCGTTCTTTCAGCTTGAATTGCTCTAATCTGATTTTCTTCTTTGTTGTTCCTCTGAGCTGGTTTGTGAGCTGTTTGATACAAAGCTCCTTCTAAGCTGTTCTAGTTTATATTCTGTTCTATTCTGCTTCTTACAAATTCGTTTTTCTCTAATCTACTTCATATATCTTTGAGTTGTTCTATTTTGCTTCGTACAGGTTTGTTTTGCTCTAGTCTGCTTCGTACAGTTCTGAGCTGTTCTAATCTTCTTTTTACAACTCTGATCTGTTTTTTCTCTGCACTGTATAGCTTTGTTCTGCTTCGACCTTCTTTGTATAGCTCTAAGCTGTTGTGTTCTTCCCTGTACAGCTCTAAGCTGTTTGAGCTATTCTTCTGTGATCTGCACTGTACGGATCCAGTTTAGTCCTCTGAGGTATTTGGTTTCTTCATTGTTTTGTAGAATACAGCTCTGAGCTGTTTGAGGCGTTATGCTTGTTGGCGACAATGGCGGATCCGGATCCCGTTTCCCGGGGGCGCAGCGGAAGTTAAAAATTTGCCCGAAAAACGTTCAATACATAAAATATATTCTATAAATCATACATAGGATGTTTTATAGAGTGTAACCTTACTGGCGTCTAAGCGCCTGGCTCCGACCAGATTCATAGGGAATCTGGCACTTCAAGATAGGCGGCGGTAGATCCTCCTTAATCAGGTCCACGACCGGAGACACGACTCCTTCGTCAGTCTGCACTAGAAGAGCTGACGAATTTTGGCTCGAACGGAATCTCCTCGTCGACGTGATCGAAACAAGTCCGACCACGTGAAAATCGGGCGACGGGGGCGGCGGCCGGCGGCCGGCGGCGCTAGGGGCGGTCGGCGGCGGCGAGGTGTGGAGGAGAGGGTGGGGCGGCTACTTGGAGGCTATGGTTGTATCAAGTGTGTTGTTGTTGTAGCTCTAGGTCTTTAATAAATAAGTGATGGGCTTGAACCGGCCCAATGGACTTGGGTCAGGCCCAGGTCCATATGAACATTAGGTTTCATTTCCATCACCGTGGCTTCATCATAATCCCGATTGCCGATCCGATCGGACCGATCAACACATTTTCCAAAACTGAGTATTATGATGTGAAAACAATTTTTCAGACCACCTAGACCAAAATAGCAGTTTAGCCCATCAACTTTGGGAAATCGCAATTTGACCCCTATTGACTTTTAGGAAGTCGCACTCCCTAAAATCCTTCTCCTATGCTCAACACATTGAGTTCAGTTTCCGTGCGGGAATCGTGAATCCAGTACTTGTGTGACCCTCAATGGTTCAGGGATACAGCTAGCCGTGGGCCCACAACCATTGTGACTCCGAAATCACAATTTCGGACTTGCCCATCGGATCATGGTAAAGCGCCTAGAAACATCGCGCCATAATCCCCTAGGTATCACTGATAGTGCCTGCAAGAACCAGTTAGTCGTGGTTAGCGTACAGTACGGTGCTTTCAACACATATATCCCGATCAGATCAACGACCATTGGTAAATCAAGAGTCGCTAGAGATCCGATAACTATGCATACATCTTGTATTAAATAGTGACATCGCGAGTGTTACTAGGTAAACCCATTTACCTAAAACACATCCAGTACTCTGGCCAGAGATTTATCACACTATTATCTCCTCAGATAGCATAGGATATCCGCGCATATAAGCGAGCGGTGAATCCTCGACAACGAAGCATCGACTCCTACATGCATCGGGACCTCACCCAATCCCGCCACCTAATGACCCCAAGTGAGTCGGTAAACGGGTCAAAGTGAGGTGCCTATCATGTAGAGTCTCAATGACGTTTCAAGTAGTGAGGACTAATCAGTACAACCAAGACCTCGGACTTATCCACTCGACAAATGGTAACCACTTGGAAAGTCCGAACGAGGGTAGTTCGATAGATCTGTTTCATGATAGCCATCATATCCACTATCACATCTAACATACACTATGGTGCATTCTAGGTCTTTATCCAATACAATTGTTAACATTATAACATAATGAAAATAAAGAATGCCATAAGAAATGCGTATTTCATAAATAAATATCGTTATACACAAGAGTTAATAAAACCCACATGCCACAAGTTGGCTAGTTGGGCATCTACTCTAACAATCTCCCACTTGCCCTATAGCCAACTACTCATCAGACGTAGTCCCATTGTTTCGCGATGTTTTTCAAACAACGGTCCTAGCAAGGGCTTCGTAATTGGATCAACAATGTTGTCTGCAGAGGCGACTCTCTCAACTGCTATGTCACCTCCAGCCACAATATCCCGGATTATGTGGTATTTCCTCAGTATATGTTTGGATCTTTGGTGAGACCTGGGCTCCTTTGCTTGCGCAACGGCACCCGTGTTGTCGTAGTACATCGTGACTGGACCAAATCCATCAGAGATTACGCCCAACTCTTGGACCAAATTCCTTATCCAAACCGCCTCCTTAGCAGCAGCTGATGCTGCGATGTACTCGGCCTCAGTGGTTGAATCCGCGATGGTGTCTTGCTTGGAACTCTTCCAAGAGACAGCACCACCTTGAGCATGAATAAAAATCCAAAGGTTGACTTCGAATCATCCACGTCACATGTTAGGATAAAATTTATAGTTTTGGTGATAACAAAAATAAGAAAAGATTTGGACTTAAATGATAATATTCGAATAATATTTTCACGATGATCATCATTGCTGACAACAGTGATTGGTTTAAGCTACAGTTATGGTTTCGAGTTGATCAGAATCAGATCTTGGAAAAGTGGAGTGATTGATTTTGGTTATTCGGGTTATCGGGGCAGAAATCTACTGATTAAGTATTGAGAATGGAGATATCTGCCAACAGCTCTTGACTATTGTATCGTAATGGTATCTGCCAACAGCAACGGGAACAGTGAATTTTTCTACCAACAGAAAGGGCCGTATGCATTGATAAGCTTACTCGACAGATCTTGAAACAGTACTATTTATCGCTGTTGACACCAGATTTCGCTACAGTATTGTTTTTGGAAACAGTGCATGTAACGTTTACTATCGACAGCTTTCGTAAACAGTTAGTTCAACTCGACATCGTTTGCTTCAACAGATTTGATGACGTCAGCCACAGTAGAATATCAGACATCATGACGTCACCATCATTTTCAGCTACAACGTTCCCAACAGATATGATGACGTCATCAGTGCTGAAATTTGTAAATGGAGAGATATGATGACGTAATCAGTGCTGAAATTTGCAAATGGTTGAATCTTGTTTACCGCGACAAATCTCTCAACAGCAAGGAACTGTTCATTCATCTTCTTCAAGGAAAGATCTGTCGATAGATGATTTCAGGCGCAAGCATAAAGTTGATTCAAATTCGATCGTATACTCAATTGGAAAAGATCGATGGCCAAAACAAGAATCACTCATACTGCCTGAAATTAAGGAGACGAGATTGGTACTATCTTTGGAAAAATAGTACACATTGGCAGAGGCGGTTTCAACGGGAGTGCACACATATGGAAACGATATTCGCATCCCTGACGAAACGCAATTTACCATATAATGGAGCAGGATTGACGGCGTACTACTGTCAGGAATTCAAAAAGGATTTGGTGCCTTATCTGGATTCATCGATCGTTGAACTTAGCACCTGCTGGTTAACATCATGTAGCCAACTGCTGAAACAATACTTCTGCTGAATTGTTTAAATCAATCAATACGCTGTCGTTCCAACTTAAACAAACGCTGTCGTTGCAATTTAATCAAACGCTGTCGTATCGCAATCATCAAAAAATATACTTAACCAACTGCTGATTTCTCTTCAAGAAAGTATCTGCTGATTATTGTGCCTTGATCAACTGCTGAAAAGTAACTGTGCACTCCACGACGTCGTTCCAACTTATCAAAACGCTGTCGTTTACACTTCTTAGCAAAACACGCGGAAACTCAAATAGGTACCTGCTGATCGAGATAACAACATCTGCTGATTGCTCTCTGAATACAAAACAACCACTGAAAGCATACCAACTTGTTGAATGCGACAACTGATTGTCCAAAAGCATCTTGTCTTATTTTTGTTATCACCAAAACTAATAAATTTTGTCCTAACACACTGTGTGGTAAGGGTAAGCTTACCCATGGTAATATTTCTATTTCTGATATTCTTGTTGTTGATCTCTTGCGTTACAATCTGATAAGTATCAGTCAGCTTTGTGACAAAGGTTTCCTTGTTAATTTTCAACAACACACGTGCACAGTTCAGAACTCAACTGGTCTAACCGTGTTGGTGGGTAAGCGTTCTGGGAACACCTACGTTATCAACTGGTCAGATCAGGAGGCACCTGAACAGTTGTGCCTCGCAGTTGGCTCTTCCAAGAGCTGGTTGTGGCACCAGAGAATGAATCATTTGCATTTCAAAACAATTTCTAAATTGAGTCAACATGATTTGGTTTCTGGTCTGCCAAAAATCAGTTTTTTCAAAGGACAAGATTTGTGCAGCTTGTCAGCTGGGAAAACAAATAAAATCCACTTTCAAAAACAAAGGCGGTAAACGTTCTTCCCGTTGCCTTGAGCTCTTGCATATGGATCTCTTTGGTCCTATTTCAGTCACGAGCTTAGGGGGAATGTCATACACCCTTGCAGTTGTTGATGATTTTTCAAAATATACTTGGGTGTTATTTTTAAAAGAAAAATCTGAAACCGACGACCAGCTGATAAAACTTTTAAAACGTTTGCAAAATGACAAATCTTGTTCAGTAAACCAGATAAGAAGTGATCGCGGTACTGAATTTCTAAATTTTAAATTAACTTCCTATCTGGAGGACTTGGGAATAAAGCGTGAGCTGTCAGCAGCAAGAACTCCTCAGCAAAACAGGTTAGCTGAAAGGAGAAACCGCACTCTTAAAGAGGCTGCTAGAGCTATGATTGCATATTCCGGAATTTCTCAAAAATTCTGGGCAGAAGCAGTTAACACAGCGTGTTATACTCAAAACAGATCAATGATTAATAGGATGCACGATAAAACCCCCTATGAGATCTGGAATAGCAAGAAACCTGACATTTCATATTTCAGGGTGTTTGGATGCAAGTGTTTCATTCATAATAATGGCAAGAAGCATATAACAGCCTTTGAACCTAAATCTGATGCATGTATCTTTTTAGGATATTCAGCAGTAAGCAAAGCATTTCGAGTGTTCAACAATCGAAGCTTAACGATTGAAGAATCAGCACACGTCGTGTTTGATGAAACAAGTTTCAAATCAAACTCAGCTGCAAGCTTACATGACTTGTGCACACGTCTGGAATCAACAAGCCTTGAAGAATCTGATGATGACGTGTCACAACAAAGATTCACAGCTGAAGAACAACCAACAGTAGATACACAACATACTATTACTCAACAAGATCTTACGGCAGCTGGAGCAAATGCAACTCCAACAGATCTTGCTACGTCACG
>KV001996.1:74305-88643 GCA_001598015.1 Dorcoceras hygrometricum | reverse complement strand
AAATGATGGGATGACGAGCTTAAGACTCGATGCTATATGATGGCGTCGATGTCCAACGAAATGCAACGGCGTTTCGAGAAGACGGTGTATGCTGCTGACATACATCTTCATCTCAAATAACTGTATGGGGAGAACTCTCGACATGAGAGGTTCACCACTGTCAAGGAGCTTATGACGAGCCGCATGCGCGATGGGACTTTACGCTTCAACAATGGTGGGACGACGAGCTTAAGACTCGATGCTATGTGATGGCGTCGATGTCCAACGAAATGCAACGGCGTTTCGAGAAGACGGTGTATGCTGCTGACATACATCTTCATCTCAAATAACTGTATGGGGAGAACTCTCGACATGAGAGGTTCACCACTGTCAAGGAGCTTATGACGAGCCGCATGCGCGATGGGACTTCGGTCCACGAGCATGGGGTTCGTATGATTGGTCTCATTGAAAAGTTGGTGGGCCTTGATATCACACTTCCACACGAGCTGTCTGTGGACTTGCTTCTCCTCTCACTACCCGCTGCATTCGACCCCTTTGTGGTCAACTTCAACATGAACAAGCTGGAAGCCACCCTTGAAGAGGTGGTTAACATGCTGGTAGTGTTTGAAGGGACCATAAAGAAGGACAAGCCCGTCCTCCTTATGGGCTCTTCTTCCTCTGTGAAGAAGGGGCCCAAACGCAAGGGAAAGAAGCGTTCTGCCCCTGCGAAGGAGGAAAAGCCCACCAAAAAGCCCAAGGGAAAGGCTTCCAAGCCAAACAAGACTGAGGATGTTTGCCACCACTGCCACAAGCCTGGGCACTGGAGGAGAAACTGCAAGGAGTACCTCGAGCAGTTACGAACTGCAAAAGGTATGTTCTATATCGACATAAATATGTCTCTTAATTCGACTTCTTGGGTACTTGATACTGGATGTGGATCTCATATCTGCAATGATTTGCAGGTGATGACAAGAAGCCGACGTCTTAGAGAGGGCGAGACCCACTTGAGGCTGGGCAATGGAGCAAGAGTTGCTGCAGTAGCTATAGGAGATGTTTATTTATTTCTGTCTTCAGATTTTAAGTTGTTATTGCGAAACGTTTTATTTGTTCCCGAATTAATTAAGAACATTATTTCTGTTTCAATGCTTGATAGTGATGGATATTCTTGTGTTTTTGCTAATTCGATTTGCAATATATACAAGAATGAATGTTTGATTGGTATTGGGGAATGCGAAAACGATTTATACACCTTAAAATTAAAAGAAGTTCCAACTTGCGATGTGGAAACACATACAAAAACAATTAAAAGGAAATGTGATAGCTTGAACCCAGCGCAGCTTTGGCACACTAGGCTAGGTCATATTTCTCTAAGTAGGATGAACAAGTTAGTTAGGAGTGACATATTTTATTTGTCAGACATTAACTCCCCGACTTGCGAGTCTTGTCTCAAGGGAAAGATGACTAAACAACCCTTCAAGGGCAAGCCTGAACGTGCCCAAGGCCTATTGGATATGATCCATACTGATGTGTGTGGCCCACTTAGTATTGGTACTAAATACGGTCACACATACTTCATCATCTTTACCGATGATCACTGATGGATCTATGTAAACAGATCCTGATTAAGTTTTGAATAAGACAAAACCTGTTATTGTGTTTCTAACAATTCTACTTAGTATACAGATGTTAGTTATCGAAGAACTGTCCACTCGATGGTTTAAAAGATAAAGTTCACAGCTGGTTTGATTCATTATTGTAAACGGCAGCTGGATTGACAATGGATACGTCCAAAGTTGAGTCGGTTGTTCGTAATCAGGCGGAGGCCAGTTTAGACCAGCAGCTGTGGTATTTGCTAAATACTGGAGAAAGAATCGAAGAAGAAGATGAACAGTGGAACGCTAACAAGAGCTGGTATCAGCAATGATGACGTCAGCTTATCTATTGGAAGAAGCTGCGAGCAGCAACGATGACGTCAGCATTGCTGATTGAAATAAATCGAGATTCAGCAACCATGACGTCAGCATGTCTGCTGGAGGAAGCTACGAACAGCGATGATGACATCAGTAGTGATGTCATCACAATCTGCAGTTGAGCAAACGCTATCAGCAGTTGTGAAGAGAAGCGCAAGAGATAAAGCGACGTCGTACAGGAAGAACATTCAGTCGCAAGCTACAGTGCAACCAGTCGAGCGTACTCAAAGTTAGCGATAGCAAAACGATGTCGTTTGAATAAGTTGATACGACAGCGTTTTGCCTTCGCGCTAAGATTCAGTTGATGGTTTGCAATGATAAAACCAGCAGGTAGCTACAGTGCATCCAGTCGCAAGCTAGCAACGATGACGTCAGCATTGCTGATTGAAAGAAATCGAGATTCAGCAACCATGACGTCAGCATGTCTGCTGGAGGAAGCTACGAACAGCGATGATGACATCAGCAGTGATGTCATCACAATCTGCAGTTGAGCAAACGCTATCAGCAGTTGTGAAGAGAAGCGCAAGAGATAAAGCGACGTCGTACAGGAAGAACATTCAGTCGCAAGCTACAGTGCAACCAGTCGAGCGTACTCAAAGTTAGCGATAGCAAAACGATGTCGTTTGAATAAGTTGATACGACAGCGTTTTGCCTTCGCGCTAAGATTCAGTTGATGGTTTGCAATGATAAAACCAGCAGGTAGCTACAGTGCATCCAGTCGCAAGCTAAGATGTACCAGTCGCAAGCACTTCAAGATCAACGTCTGGACAACCAGTCGCAGCACAATGAAAAGAAAAACCAGATGCGAAGTTGTTGCAAAGGGAAAAGAAATTATACCAGTCATCTGGATTGCAAAGGAGCGAAAACCAGACGCAAGATAACCAGTCGCAGTATTTGAATTTTCAATCAGTAGCGAAGCAGTTGACAAATTACTACGAAGAGTTACGAAAGATGGATGTCAACGGCTGAGCTTATTTCAAAATGCTGAAGACGACAAAAAGGCCTGCAAAAGAAAGGACACAAAGGACAATCCCTGTCGGTTCTTTACAGAACACATTTGAACGGGAAGATTTTGTGTCCAACGGATTGTATTTGAACAGAGGCTTATATACGCAGGCAACACCATTGAAGAACAGAGACTGTTGGTTGGAGATGACTGTGCGACAATACAGTGCACCAACAGAGGGAAGAAAAATAGAAGTACGAGGCAGTCGACCACCATTAGAGAGGAGCTTGCTACGAGCGTCGACTTCTGAGTACTAATCAGCTTTTGTAGAGCATTTCCCTAGTGTGTGAGAAACAGAGAGTTGAGCGTTTCATTGTAACAATCTCACACACAGATTCACTCGCACTTTTCGTGAGTTGAGCTAAATTGATTAGCGAGTGAATCAAAACCCAAATGCAAATCAGTTTCCGTCCAGCATGACAACGTTAAACTCTGTGTATGTAGTCTTTGAACAGAGACATTAAACAAGTTCTGAGTGAACAGCCGAGGGCTGGTAGAGTCTAGGAGTTCTCGCAGCTGCTGGTTGCGGGATTGGGTCTGTACACGTTGTATAGATCAAATCTTCTAGTGGAGCCTTCCGAGGTGGAAGAAGGGGAGACGTAGGACTTTGAAGTCCGAACTTCCAGAAACAAATCACTGAGTATTGTATTCTGTTATTCATTCCGCATAAGCATTTTATTTAGCACGCATATACAAATCTCACACTATTAACATAGCAACAGATTTCACATGCTGATTTTACAGAAATATGTTTGCGCAAAGTCGTTTTAAAATATAAGGATTCAGTTCTGGTGTTTCCGCATGATTTTATTTCATACCAGATCTGTCTCCGGTGCTCTGTTGTTTTAAAGTTCAAGAACCCGAGGTATTGCACCTCATCTTTGTAATAGCAGCGAGCAAAATTTTTAATCCTCTATTTAAGCAGCGCTGCTAAGTTCCTTTCTTTAAAACCGGGACCAACAATCACTCTAGGTATGGGTACTTGTACTTAATGAAGCACAAGTCTGAGTTCTTTGAAAGGTTCAAAGAATTCAAGGCTGAAATAGAAAATCATCAAGGAAAAAGTATTAAAGCTCCTCGATCCGATCGAGGTGGTGAATACTTGAGTGCTGAATTTCAAGACTATCTAAAAGAGAATGGGATTCTCTCACGGTGGACCCCTCCGACCATACCACAGCTCAATGGTGTAGCGGAGCGTCGTAATCGAACCTTGATGGACATGGTTCAATCTATGATGAGCTTCACTGAGCTTCCTACCTCGTTTTGGGGCTATGCGCTCGAAACGGCGGTAATGTTGTTGAAAAATGTCCACACCAAGGCAGTGGATAAGACTCCATATGAGATATGGATGGGAAAGCCGCCCAAATACTCATACATGAGGATTTGGGGATGTCCTGCTTACGTGAAGCAGACAGTGGGAGATAAGCTGGATACTAGATCCATCTTATGCTACTTAATCGGGTATCCAAAGAATTCCATTGGATACTATTTCTACTATCCCAACGAAACAAAAGTGTTTGTTTCTAGAAATGCCACCTTTATGGAAAGGGAATTTCTACTCGATAGAAAGGGCAAGATAGTAGAACTCGAAGAAGTTCGAGAACCATCTGAAGTACCAAGTGAGTCTCCCGCACCTCCAGAGCCAGTACCAGAAATGGTCGCACCTAGGAGATCCGAAAGGGTTCCTAGGGCTCCTGAAAGATATGGTTTCCTCCTTGAAGATGATCAAGGTGATCAAGTTATTGGATGTGATCCAAGAACTTTCAAGGAGGCGATTTCCGATGCTGATTCTAATTTGTGGCTTGAAGCAATGCAGTATGAGATTGACTCAATGCATGCGAACCAAGTTTGGACTCTTGTTAATCCTCCCGAAGGAATTGTTCCTATTGGGTGTAAATGGATATACAAGAGGAAACTCGGGCTTGATGGAAAGGTATTGACCTACAAGGCATGACTGGTCGCAAAAGGTTACACTCAAAGGCAAGGTGTTGACTATGATGAAACCTTTTCACCAATCGCAATGTTCAAGTCAATTAGAATCTTACTAGCCATAGCCGCATGGTACGACTATGAGATATGGCAAATGGATGTGAAAACTGCGTTCCTTAATGGAAACATTAAGGAAGAGATCTATATGACGCAGCCTGAGGGTTTCACATCTGTAGGAAGTGAGCATAAGGTATGCAAACTTCAGAGATCGATCTACGATCTCAAACAAGCATCGAGGAGTTGGAACCTGAGATTCGATGAAACAATTAAGGAATTTGGTTTCATCAAGAATCCCGAGGAGCCATGTGTATATAAGAAGGTAGTTAAAAGAGCTATGACATTCCTTGTACTTTATGTTGATGACAATCTACTCTTTGGAAATGATTTAGAATGCTGCAGTCAACTAAAGTATGGTTGTCAGTAGATTCTCGATGAAGGACATGGGTGAAGCATCCTATATTCTGGGAATTCAGATCTATCGGGATAGATCGAAAAGGATGCTCGAACTCACCCAAGCCACCTACATCGATACCATACTTAAGCGGTTCTCAATGGAAGAGTCCAAGAGAGGACACCTACCTATGTGCCACGGGGTAACTCTATCTAAGTCCATGTGTCCAAAGACTGATGAGGAGATAGAGAGTATGGCACGTGTACCATATGCCTCGATAATAGGTAGCATTATGTATGGCATGATCTCAACTAGACTGGATGTCGCATATGCTCTGAGTGTCACGAGCCGCTACCAGGCCAACCCCGGCAAAATGCATTGGAAGGCTGTGAAATATATTCTTAAGTACTTGCGAAGGACTAAGAATATGTTCATGGTCTATAGGGGTGGTGAACTGAAATGGGAAGGCTACACTGATTCTAGCTTCCAATGTGACGTGGATGATTTGAAGTCAACCTTTGGATTTGTATTCATGCTCAATGGTGGTGCTGTCTCTTGGAAGAGTTCCAAGCAAGACACCATCGCGGATTCAACCACTGAGGCTGAGTACATTGCAGAATCAGCTGCTGCTAAGGAGGCGGTTTGGATAAGGAATTTCGTCCAAGATTTGGGCGTCATCCCTGATGGAGTTGGTCCAGTCCCGGTGTACTGCGACAACACGGGTGCCGTTGCGCAAGCAAAGGAGCCTAGGTCTCACCAAAGATCCAAACATATACTGAGGAAATACCACATAATCCGGGATATTGTGGCTAGAGGTGACATAGCAGTTGAGAGAGTCGCCTCTGCGGACAACATTGCTGATCCACTTACGAAGCCCTTGCCAGGACCGTTGTTTGAAAAACATCACGAAACAATGGGACTGCGTCTGATGAGTAGTTGGCTATAGGGCAAGTGGGAGATTGTTAGATTAGATGCCCAACTAGCCAACTTGTGGCGTGTGGGTTTTATAAACTCTTGTATGTAACGATCTTTATATATTATATACGCATTTTCTTTATGGCATTATTTATTTTCATTATGATTATAATGTTAACAATTGTGTTGGATAAAGACCTAGAATGCACCATAGTGTATGTTAGATGTGATAGTGGATGTGATGGCTATCATGAAACACATCTAATAGTCAATGTGCATTCTAAACACGTTCCTAGTCGATTGGGCCGTCAAAATGAGGATAAGGTCGCCCGAGCTTGAGACTAGCATCTGCGATGTGAAGTACCGTGTTTCATTGGTAGGGAACATTGTGATGTTCTGAGCATGCAGATGGATAGTGACCTGGTGATCTATCGAACTACCCTCGTTCGGACTTTCCAAGTGGTTACCATTTGTCGAGTGGATAAGTCTGAGGTCTTGGTTGTACTGATTAGTCCTCACTACTCGAAACGTCATTGAGACTCTACATGATAGGCGCCTCACTTTGACTCGTTTACCGACTCACTTGGGGTCATTACGTGGAGGGATTGGGTGAGGTCCCGATGCATGTAGGAGTCGATGCTTCGTTGTCGAGGATTCACCGCTCGCTTTCATGCGTGGATATCCTATGCTATCTGAGGAGACAATAGTGTGATAAATCTCTATCCAGAGTAATGGATGTGTTTTAGGTAAATGGGTTTGCCTAGTAACACTCGTGATGTCACTATTTGATCTCCAAGATGTATGCATAGTTATCGGATCTCTAGCGACTCTCGATTTACCAATGGTCGTTGATCTGATAGGTATATGTGTGTTGAAAGGACCGTACTGTACGTTAAACACGACCAACTGGTTCTTGCAGGCACTATCAGTGATACCTAGGGATCATGGCGCGATGTTGCTAGGCGCTTTACCATGATCCGTTGGGCAAGTCCGAAATTGTGATTTCGGAGTCACAATGGTTGTGAGCCCGCGGCTAGCTGTATCCCTGAACCATTGAGGATCACACAAGTACTGGATTCACGATTCCCGCATGGAAACTAAGCTCAATGTGTTGAGCATAGGAGGAGAATTTTAGGGAGTGCGACGTCCTAAAAGTCAACAGGGGTCAAATTGCGATTTCCCAAAGTTGAGGGGCTAAACTGTAATTTTGGACTGGGTGGTCTGAAAAATAGTTTTTCGCATCATAATATTCAGTTTTGGAAACTGAGTAGATCGGTTCGATCTGATCGTCGATCGGAGTTATGATGAAACCGCAGTGATTTAAATGAACCAAATGTTCATATGGACCTGGGCCAGACCCAAGTCCAATGGGCCGGTTCAAGCCCATCATTGGTCTATATGTTGATATGACCTAGGGCTACAATCACAACTAACTAAAAACCTCATACCCTAGTCTCTATAGCTGCCACCCCTCCTCTCCATAAGCCTCGCCGCCGTCGGCCTCCAAGCGCCGCCGCCGCCTGCTGCCGAAGACTTCGTGATCGGACTTGTTCCGATCAGCGTGACGAGGAGATTCCGTTCGTGCCAAATTCGTCAGGCCTTCTAGTGCAGGCTGACGAAGGAGTCTTATTTCCGGTCGTGGACCTGATTAGGAGGATCTACCGTCGCCTACATTTCAAGAGCCAGAATTCCCTGTGAATCTGGTTGGAGCCAGGCGCCTAGACAGAAGCAAGGTAGCGATTCAAACATCCTATGTATGTTTATCGTTGGTTTTATGATATGTATTGTACGTTTCCGGGCAAAATCATAACTTCCGCTGCGCCCCCGAGAAACGGGATCTGGATCCGCCATTGTCGCCAACAGCATTACTAACTATGTATGAAAAACGCTAAGACATAAAACAAGGTCATTTAGTTTTATTAATTACGCTCCCACTATTTTAACGATTTCACCACCCTCTAATGAAATCGAGAAAAAAAGTTTCCTTAGTGGGTACACGGAGTCCAATCAAGAGATCATGGTCCCGAATAATATCAGCCAACCATGACCCTCAAAAGGTAGAGTCCAATTGCAACCGGTGCAACCTCCATGTATTTACCTCACGTCCAGTAAGGGCCCAATAATATGACGCCGATTACTATCACGTGTCAAGACGACCCATCAATGTTGAGTCGTGAAGGACGGTCCCCTTAACGTCCCCAATAATATGAGCCAACGTTAAAGGGAGTTCCAACCAACTCACAACAAGTGTCAATGACGTGTACAACTTTTCGGCATACATAACCCCCTCAATAATATGAGTCGGGCCATGTATACGGGTAGCATCGACGTACACTCATTGTTGATGGAAGGTAGGAAAATTTAAACAAATTTAAATTTCCTTAGTTTATCGAATAAACTTTTAATCTTGATATCAGTTTTAATTCACATTTAAAACGAGGGATTTTAATTTTAAAAATTTTGTCTCAACAATAATTAAATCATAATTTAACATGCGGATTCAACTAACATATATATCACATATATAAAACTTTGGGATGATCGATCGCGAGAGCTATGCGGTCTGTGGTTGCCAATCACGGACCTGGGTCCAGTCCTAGGTGAAATGCAGTATGCAATGCAATCCTATTACAATTGCTTCCGGTTTTACAGATCTTCGGTCTTTAATATCTTTGATCATCATGTCCATCGTCTTCGAATGTCCTCCCACTAAATCTAATATTTACATTAAATATCCATGACACGTTGGGATACATTTTAAAGGGGTGGGAACGGGCCATAAACCAGGCACACTTTATAAATGATATCAACAATACTTACAACCAAAATCGCAAAACCTAGAGCATACACCTAAAACATTGTGCACGGCTCTCGATCATCCCAAACATGCAATTAATCTAATTAATTGACATAAATTAAATAATCAAATCAAATTTGATAATTTCCAACAAAAATCATATTAATTATAAAATCGTATTTTATAAATAAAATCACATTTTGTCAATTTTAATTGCATCAAATTGGGCTTAAAACAATTTTAGGCCCAAAATCTCAAAAATTTCAAAATCAATTTTTGGTCCAACCAAAATTGGCCCAATATCAAATATTGGCCCGAAAACTTCATGGACTGCCCGGGACAGGCCCGAACAAAACCTAGAACACAAAACAGCCGTCGCGAGCAGCGTGCGGCAGCTACAGTGCCGGCATGCGGCGGCTACAGTGCCGGCGTGCGACGGCTACAGTGCCGGCGTGCGGCGGCTATGGTGCCGGTGTGCGGTGGCTACAGTGCCTGCGTGCGGCGGCTACAGTGCCGGCGTGCGGCTGCTACAGTGCCGCCGTTTTTTTTTGTTTTCTGATTTTGAAAAGTTCGAAATCTGATGCAATATGGCAAAAATGTATTGAAGGATCTGAGCCTATGCTCTGATACCACTGTTGGCGACAATGGTGGATCCGGATCCCATTTCCCGGGGGCACAGCGGAAGTTAAAGGGTTTTTCCCTTAGTGGGTACACATAGAATCTGGCACTTCAAGGTAGGCGGCGGTAGATCCTCCTTAATCAGGTCCACGACCGGAGACACGAGTCCTTCGTCAGTCTGCACTAGAAGAGCTGACGAATTTTGGCACGAACGGAATCTCCTCGTCGACGTGATCGAAACAAGTCCGACCACGTGAAAATCGGGCGACGGCGGCGGCCGGTGGCGCTAGGGGCGGTCGGCGGCGGCGAGGTGTGGAGGAGAGGGTGGGGCGGCTACTTGGAGGCTACGGTTGTATCAAGTGTGTTGTTGTTGTAGCCATAGGTGTAATTTAATAAATAAGTGATGGGCTTGAACCGGCCCAATGGACTTGGGTCAGGCCAGGTCCATATGAACATTAGGTTCATTTCCATCACCGTGGCTTCATCATAATCCCGATCGCCGATCCGATCGGATCGATCAACACAGTTTCCAAAACTGAATATTATGATCTGAAAACAATTTTTCAGACCACCTAGACCAAAATAGCAGTTTAGCCCCTCAACTTTGGAAAATCGCAATATGACCCCTGTTGACTTTTAGGAAGTCGCACCCTAAAATCCTTCTCCTATGCTCAACAAATTGAGTTCAGTTTCCGTGCGGGAATCGTGAATCCAGTACTTGTGTGACCCTCAATGGTTCAGGGATATAGCTAGCCATGGGCCCACAACCATTGTGACTCCGAAATCACAATTTCGGACTTACCCATCGGATCATGGTAAAGTACCTAGCAACATCGCGCCATGATCCCCTAGGTATCACTGATAGTGCCTGCAAGAACCAGTTGGTCGTGGTTAGCGTACAGTACGGTCCTTTCAACACATATATCCCGATCAGATCAACGACCATTGGTAAATCGAGAGTCGCTAGAGATCCGATAACTATGAATACATCTTGGAGATTAAATAGCGACATCGCGAGTGTTACTAGGTAAACCCATTTACCTAAAACACATCCAGTACTCTGGCCAGAGATTTATCACACTATTATCTCCTCAGATAGCATAGGATATCCACGCATATAAGCGAGCGGTGAATCCTCGACAACGAAGCATCGACTCCTACATGCATCGGGACCTCACCCAATCCCGCCACCTAATGACCCCAAGTGAGTCGGTAAACGGGTCAAATTGAGGCGCCTATCATGTAGAGTCTCAATGACGTTTCGATTAGTGAGGACTAATCAGTACAACCAAGACCTCGGACTTATCCACTCGACAACTGGTAACCACTTGGAAAGTCCGAACGAGGGTAGTTCGATAGATCACCAGGTCACTATCCATCTGCATGCTCAGAACATCACAATGTTCCCTACCAATGAAATATGGTACTTCACATCGCAGATTCTAGTCTCAAGCTCGAGCGGCCTTATCCTCATTTTGACGGCCCAATCGACTAGGAATGAGTTCAGAATACACAGTGATTATTAGATGTGTTTCATGATAGCCATCATATCCACTATCACATCTAACATACACTATGGTGCATTATAGGTCTTTATCCAACACAATTGTTAACATTATAACATAATGAAAATAAATAATGCCATAAAGAAATGCGTATTTCATAAATAAAGATCGTTATACACAAGAGTCAATAAAACCCACACGCCACAAGTTGGCTAGTTGGGCATCTACTCTAACAATGCTAAAATCTTCCTGCTTATATTTCCTAAGCTTAACACCTCTAAGCTCATCGATGCTTCTTCACTGATCTTCTTCTCCGCTGAACTGTTCTCTTACTTATAGCATATTTCTTCAGTTCGCGGCTCTGGTTTGATTTTATCTGCTACAGCGTACTGTTCCAGTTCACAATTCTCGTCTGATATGCTATAGTGTACTGTTCCAGTTCGCAGCTATTCTGCTACAGTGCTCTTCTTCAACTCGCATCTGTTATGCTACAGTGCTAGCTCACAGCTTTGTTGGCATACGGTGGCGGATCCGGATCCCACTTCCCGGGGTCGTAGCGGAAATCAAAAATAGCCCCGGAAAGCGTTCAATACATCAATATAAATATAAAAACATACATAGGGTGTTCGTAGATTTGTTACCTTGCTGGCGTCTAGGCGCCTGGCTCCAACCAGATTTCACAGGGAAAATCTGGCTCTTGTCGGTAGGCGGCGGTAGATACTCCAATCAGGTCCACGACCGGAATCAATCTTCCTTCGTCAATCTGCACTATAAGAGTTGACGGATTTTATCACGGACGGAATCTCCTCAGCACGACGATCGTAGCAAGTCCGATCACGAAGCGGGCGGCGGCCGGTGGCGGCGCGTGAAGACCGGCGGCGGCGACGTGAGGCTAGAGAGGAGGGGCGGCCGATTTGGAGTTTTTGGAGGCTAGGGTTAATTATTAAAGTGAAGTGAAGTGATTAGCCCTAGAGTAACTCATACAATTATAAGTAATTCATGGGCTTGAACCGGCCCAATGGACTTGGGTCAAACCCAGGTCCATATGAACATTCGGTTCGTTTAATTCACTGTGGTTTCATCATAACTCCGATCGACGATCAGATCGGACCGATCGAATCAGTTTCCAAAACTGAATATTATGATGTGAAAAACAATTTTTCAGATTACCTAGTCCAAAATGAAAGTTTTGCCCCTCAACAGTGGGAAGTCGCAATTTCACCCCTGTTGACCTTTAGGAAGTCGCACTCCCTAAAATCCTCTTCCTATGCTCAACACATTGAGCTCAGTTTCCGTGCGAGAATCATGAATCCAGTACTTGTGTGACCCTCAATGGTTCAGGGATACAGCTAGCCATGGGCCCACAACCATTGCAGCTCCGAAATCACAATTTCGGACTTGCCCATCGGATCATGGTAAAGCGCCTAGCAACATCGCCCCATGATCCCCTAGGTATCACTGATAGTGCCTGCAAGAACCAGTTGGTCGTGGTTAGCGTACAGTACGGTCCTTTCAACACATTTATCCCGATCAGATCAACGACCATTGGTAAATCGAGAGTCGCTAGAGATCCGACAGCTATGCATACATCTTGGAGATCGAATAGTGACATCGCGAGTGTTACTAGGTAAACCCATTTACCTAAAACACTTATAGTACTCTGGCCAGAGATTTATACACTATTATCTCATCAGATAGCATAGGATATCCACGCATGTAAGCGAGCGGTGAATCCTCGACAACGAAGCATCGACTCCTACATGCATCGGGGCCTCACCCAATCCCGCCGCCTAATGACCCCAAGTGAGTCGGCAAACGGGTCAAAGTAAGACGCCTATCATGTAGAGCCTCAATGACGTTTCGAGTAGTGAGGACTAATCAGTACAACCAAGACCTCGGACTTATCCACTCGACAAATGGTAACAACTTGGAAAGTCCGAACGAGGATAGTTCGATAGAATTTTGACGGCCCAATCGACTAGGAACGAATTCAGAATGCACAGTGACTATTAGATGTGTTTCATGATAGCCATCATATCCACTATCACATCTAACATACACTATGGTGCATTCTAGGTCTTTATCCAACGCAATTGTTAACATTATATAACATAATGAAAATAAAGAATGCCATAAATAAATGCATATTTCATAAATAAATATTGTCATATACAAGAGTCTATAAAACCCACACGCCACAAGTTGGCTAGTCGGGCATCTACTCTAACAATCTCCCACTTGCCCTATAGCCAACTACTCATCAAGCGCAGTCCCATTGTTTCGCGACGTTTTTCAAACAACGATCCTGGCAAGGGCTTCGTAAGTGGATCAGCAACGTTGTCCGCAGAGGCGACTCTCTCAACTGCTATGTCACCTCTAGCCACAATATCCCGGATTATGTGGTATTTCCTCAGTATATGTTTGGATCTTTGGTGAGACCTAGGCTCCTTTGCTTGCACAACGGCACCCGTGTTGTCGCAGTACACCGGGACTGGACCAACTCCATCAGGAATGACGCCCAACTCTTGGACGAAATTCCTTATCCAAACCGCCTCCTTAGCAGCAGCTGATGCTACGATGTACTCAGCCTCAGTGGTTGAATCCGTGATGGTGTCTTGCTTGGAACTCTTCCAAGAGACAGCACCACCATTGAGCATGAATACAAAACCAGAGGTAGACTTCGAGTCATCCACGTCACATTGGAAGTTAGAATCAGTGTAGCCTTCCAGTTTCAATTCACCACCCCCATAGACCATGAACATATTCTTAGTCCTTCGCAAATACTTAAGAATATCCTTCACAGCCTTCCAATGCAATTGGCCGGGGTTGGCCTGGTAGCGGCTCGTGACACTCAGAGCATATGCGACATCCGGTCTAGTTGAGATCATGCCATACATAATACTACCTATCGCCGAGGCATATGGCACACGTGCCATACTCTCTATATCCTCATCAGTCTTCGGACACATAGACTTAGATAGCTGACCCCGTGGCTCATAGGTAGGTGTCCTCTCTTGGACTCATCCATAGAGAACCGCTTAAGTATGGTATCGATGTAGGCAGCTTGGGTGAGTCCGAGCATCCGTTTAGATCTATCCCGATAGATCTGTATTCCAAGAATATAGGATGCTTCACCCATGTTCTTCATCGAGAATCTACTAGACAACC
>KV001996.1:41375-71222 GCA_001598015.1 Dorcoceras hygrometricum | reverse complement strand
GTAGGCGGCGGTAGATCGTCAATCAGGTCCACGACCGGAATCAAGATCCCTCCGTCAATCTGCACTAGAAGAACTGACGGATTTTACCACATACGGAATCTCCTCAGCACGACGATCGTAGCAAGTCCGATCACGAAGCGAGCGGCGGCCGGCGGCGGCGCGTGAAGACCGGCGGCGGCGACGTGAGGCTAGAGAGGAGGGGCGGCTGATTTGGAGTTTTTGGAGGCTAGGGTTAATTATTCAAGTGAAGTGAAGTGATTAGCCCTAGAGTAACTCATACAATTATAAGTAATTCATGGGCTTGAACCGGCCCAATGGACTTGGGTCAAACCTAGGTCCATATGAACATTCGGTTCGTTTAATTCACTGTGGTTTCATCATAACTCCGATCGACGATCAGATCGGACCGATCGACTCAGTTTCCAAAACTGAATATTATGATGTGAAAAACAATTTTTCAGATTACCTAGTCCAAAATGAAAGTTTTGCCCCTCAACAATGGGAAGTCGCAATTTCACCCCTGTTGACCTTTAGGAAGTCGCACTCCCTAAAATCCTCTTCCTATGCTCAACACATTGAGCTCAGTTTCCGTGCGAGAATCATGAATCCAGTACTTATGTGACCCTAAATGGTTCAGGGATACAGCTAGCCGTGGGCCCACAACCATTGCTGCTCCGAAATCACAATTTCGGACTTGCCCATCGGATCATGGTAAAGCGCCTAGCAACATCGCCCCATGATCCCCTAGGTATCACTGATAGTGCCTGCAAGAACCATTTGGTCGTGGTTAGCGTACAGTACGGTCCTTTCAACACATTTATCCCGACCAGATCAACGATTGGTAAATCGAGAGTCGCTAGAGATCCGACAGATATGCATACATCTTGGAGATCGAATAGTGACATCACGAGTGTTACTAGGTAAACCCATTTATCTAAAACACTTCTAGTACTCTGGCCAGAGATTTATACACTATTATCTCCTCAGATAGCATAGGATATCCACGCATGTAAGCGAGCGGTGAATCCTCGACAACGAAGCATCGACTCCTACATGAATCGGGGCCTCACCCAATCCCGCCGCCTAATGACCCCAAGTGAGTCGGAAAACGGGTCAAAGTGAGACGCCTATCATGTAGAGCCTCAATGATGTTTCGAGTAGTGAGGACTAATCAGTCTATCCATCTGCATGCTCAGAACATCACAATGTTCCCTACCAATGAAACATGGTACTTCGCATCGCAGATGCTAGTCTCAAGCTCGGGCAGCCTTATCCTCATTTTGACGGCCCAATCGACTAGGAACAAATTCAGAATGCACAGTGACTATTAAATGTGTTTCATGATAGCCATCAAATCCACTATCACATCTAACATACACTATGGTGCATTCTAGGTCTTTATCCAACGCAATTGTTAACATTATATAACATAATGAAAATAAAGAATGCCATAAATAAATGCGTATTTCATAAATAAAGATTGTCATATACAAGAGTCTATAAAACCCACACGGCACAAGTTGGCTAGTCGGGCATCTACTCTAACAAGCTTATCTGCTACAATATTTCTTCTTCAGCTCGCAGCTGATCTGCTACAGTGTACTGATTCAGTTCGCACCTTATCTCCTTCATCTTATGTCGTATCTGCTTCAGCTTACGTCTGATCTGATACAGCTTTCACCTGCTACTAGATGAGATCGTTAGAAACATAAGAGCAGGTTTTGTGTTCAGCAAAATCCAGATTAGATCCGTTACACAGGTCCAAAAATCTCCCCCTTTTGATTAACACAAAACCTGGATAAACAGAAGCATAAATAATAGTTTATAGTTTTCAAAATATTTCTCCCCCTTTTTGTGGGAATCAAAAAGAGATCAACTTCTTGTCTCCCCCTTAATAGTTAAAATGAAATCTCCACCTTAAAATAGCACGGGGTTTTTCAATTTGGAAAAACAAAATGTTTTAGAAGGGACAACAGTTTTGACTTGTTAGAATGATGAGAAAGAGAAATATAGTGGACACGTGTCATTCTAATATTTAAAACTTGTGAAATTTTTTAGATAATGACCATCTGGTTTTTAAAAAAAATTGAGAAAATGAAGTGATCTCATCCGTTCGATTTTACTGTATCAGGACAGAAACATTAACTCAAGGACCATGATAAGATCTGGCTGTATGTGTCCCTAAGCCGTAAATAGCTCGAGACATTCAGCAGACTGTTGTTCTTATTTTTTAGAATTTCTTTGTTTCTCCTGAACAAAAACTCACAAAAAATAGCTAAGGCATATCCAAGAGACCTAATACATTTCTAAAATAAGAGAACTTAGCGTCCGGTAGAGGTTTCTTGAATATATCAGCTAATTGCTGATCTATTGGAATATGTTCCACCCAAATGTTCTTTTTCAGCACGTGGTCCCTTATGAAATGATCTATTATGTCTATGTGCTGGTCCATGAATGCGGCACAGGGTTCTGAGTGATGGTAATAGCGCTTGTGTTGTCGCATAAGATGGGTGCTTCAGCTGCATCAACACCGTAGTCCCTAAACTGTTGTTGTATCCATAAGATCTGAGCACAGCACCTCCCAACTGCTAGGTACTCTGCTTTAGCTGTGGATGTTGCGTTTGACGTCTGCTTCTTGCTAAACCAGGAAATCAATCTGTCACCCAAAAATTGACAAGTTTCACTTGTGCTACGCCGATCAATCTTGCAACCTGCATAATCTGCATCACTGTAACCAATTAAATTGAAACTTGAGTCTTTGGGATACCAAAGACCCACGTTCTGAGTGCCCTTAAGGTATTTTAAAATTCGTTTAACAGTTATGTAGTGAGACTGTTTTGGATCAGCTTGGAATCGAGCGCATATACAGACTGATATCCGGTCTTCTTGTTGTTAGTTACAAAAGCGATCCAATCATCCCACGATACATAGTTATCTCTACGGCAGTACCAGCTTCATCCTTGTCCAACTTGATTGAAGCACTCATTAGGGTAGCTGCTGAAGAGATTTTTTCCATACCGAACTTCTTCAGAAGTTCCTTTGTGTACTTGGATTGATTGATGAAGATTCCATCTTCAAGCTTCTTCACTTGTAATCCAAGGAAAAATGTTAGCTCCCCCATCATATTCATCTCGCACTTATCCTGCATCAGCTTTGAAGACTTCACACAGCTTAGGGTTAGTTGAGCCAAAAATGATATCGTTCACATAGATTTGGACCAATAGAACATGATTATTCTTAACAAATTTAAACAAGGTCTTATCTACTGAACCAATAATGAAATCATGATCAATCAAAATTTGGGCAAAGTCTCATACTAAGCTCTCGGTGCTTGTTTCAGCCGTACAGAGCTTTATCCAGCTTATATACATAATCTGGTCTAGTATGATATACAAAGCCAGAAGGTTGTGCAACATATACTTCCTCATTTAGGATTCCATTTAAGTGCACTTTTAACATTCATTTGATAAACTTTGAAATTTATAAAAGCTGTGTATGCAAGAAATATGTGAATGGCCTCTAATATGGCTACTGGTGCGAATGATTCATCAAAATCTATTCCTTCTTCTTGTTTGTAACCTTGTACAACTAGTCATGCCTTATTTCTTACTACGTTGCCATTTTCATCTATTTTGTTCATAAATACCTATTTAGTACCTATTATGTTCTGATTTTCTGGTTTAGGAACTAAATGCCATACTTTGCTACGTTCAAACTGACTAAGTTCTTCCTGCATAGCTTCTATCCAACTTGGGTCTACTAAGGCTTCATCTACCTTCTTAGGTTCTATATGAGATATGAATTCAGAGTTAAAATACTCATTTATCATCTGGCCTCGTGTCCTAAGAGGTGCAGAAGGGTTACCGATGACCAACTCGGGTGGATGATTCTTATTCAACTGAAAACCAGGTATGTATGAGGTTGCTGTGTTTTGCTCCTGCTCCCTCCGTGCTCCTGCTGGTTCATCAACTTGGATACCTCCTGCTGGGTCATTAGCTTGCGCACATTCTCTATCAGCTTGCACGTGATCTGAATTAGCTTGCGCATGATCTGGATCTGGATCATCTTGCACACAATCTGCTCGCGTGTCGTGTAAACTGGCACTGACATCTAGCACAAATGTTGCTTGTTGGTCCTACACTAGGTCAATATTAGTCAAATCAATGACTTCGACGTAACCTGGGACAACAGCTTGCGCAACATTCTGAATGTCAGCGTTGGTAATTGGTGTGTCCCGTGTGTGTTGATCATTAGCTTGGATTCTGGTCTGTGCCTCGTCGTCCCTTGATTCATCGAGATTGGTTGATTCCAGAAGGGTGCACAAATCATTCAAGTTTGCAGCTTAGATAGTTTGGAAGGTGGTCTCATCAAAAATCACGTGAGCTGATTCTTCAACAGTCAGCATTCTATTGTTGAAGACACGGTAAGCTCTGCTGACTGCCGAGTATCCTATAAATATTCCTACATCAGATTTAACATCGAAAGATTTTAGAAGATTTTTACCATTGTGTGAATGAAGCATCTGCATCCAAACACCCTGAAATAAGAAATATCAGGTTTCTTGTCATTCTAGATATCATATGGTGTTATACCATGATGATTATTAATCATCGATCTGTTTAAGTATAGCAGGCTGTGTTAACTGCTTTTGCCAAAAATCTCTTTGAAATTCCTGAATCTGCAATCATAGTCGTAGCAACTTCTTTTAATGTACGATTTCTTCACTCAGCTAACCCCTTCTACTGAGGTTTTCTAGCTACTGAAAGAATATGCTTGATTCCAGTGTCATCGGTATAAGAGGATAGTCTATGATTTAAAAATTCAGTTCCTCTATCACTTCTGATCCGATTGACCCTTCAAGATTTGTCATTTGTAAACGTTTTAAAAGTTTTATCAGTTGTGTGGCAGTCCGATCTTTTGATTTAAAAACACCACCAATGTAAATTTTGAAAAACCATAAACGACGACAATGGTGTATTTCATTCCCCCTAAACTGGTTATGGATATAGGACCAAAAAGATCCATATGTAAAAGCTCTAAACTTCAGGAGGTTTTATTACTGCCTTTCTTTTTAAAAAGTAGATCGAATGTGCTTTCCCAGCTGACAAGCTGAACAATCTTGTCTTTTCAAAAATTTAATTTGGGCAAACCAATAACTAACTCACGCTTACTCAAATTAGCAAGTGTTTTGAAATTCAGATGGTTCATACGCTGATGTCATAGCCAGATCTTAGAAGATTCAGCTACTAGGAAGGTTTGTTCAGAGTTCGGCTGATCTGACCAGTCAATTTTGTAGTTATTACCTGATCTATAACCTACTAACACAATCAGACCTTTTGGATTCTGAACTATGCATGTGTTCCTTTGAATTTTAACAGAATATTTTTGTCGCACAACTGAATGATACTTATTAGATTGTAGCACAGTTTCTCAACTAGGAGAACGTAGTTGATAGTGAAGTTACCATGGGTAAGCTTACCCTTACCCACAGTGTTATCGTTAATCTTAGATCCACTGCAAGTCCTGATATCTGATAATAGTTTAGAGTTGCCAGTCATGTGCCTTGCACATCTGCTGTCCAGGTACCACATGGACTCCTTCAATCCTAAGCTCTACCGTACCTGCAATCACAAACAAGACATATTTGGTACCCTTTTGGTTTACATGGGTCCAGGTTTGGTTAGACCTTTCGGAACCCACACATGGATAATATTAACATATTTACCGGTGCGTGTGTAGCTCCCCAAAATCCATAGGACCACATTTGTTAGACTTGTTATTTTGAATGGTTGTTTTGCTATTTGAGCATCTAGCTATAGTTCGAGCTGGTTCTTTTACCTAAGCCGATTTCTTCTCTTCCAGCTTAGACACACGACCAAGAATATTTTCGGAAGGATTTCGCCCCAAGCACAATCCAGAGCTGGTACTGATTTTATATAAAAAGTGGTTGATGTGGGTTCGGCTTTCAATAAAAATTATAGTAGTGAATTTCAAAGTTTAAATTGTAGTACGGGGATTTTGACAAATTTTGTGAGTTGGTAAGGTAACCCATGCCTCCTCACGTACTATTTACTTACTACCGATCGTGTTTTTACAAAATGATATTTTGAGAGTTATAGAGCTCACTTTCACGAAAGCAACTTCGGTTCTCAAAATACTTTGAAGCTCGACATATTGTTCTTGTGGTGATATCCAGCCGAGGTCCTCTGTTCTATGTGATTCAGTTCAGGCAAGTAAAGCTGATTCTTTGCTACATCTGGAAAACATATATTGTTTCTTTGTTTCCTGTTGAATGCTTCCCTGATGCATGTGTAGTTTCAGTTCAGTTCAGTTCATGTTTACATTTAAGTTAAAGGTTTTAAAGTATGAAATTTAAGGGTTCATGGTAGAGATTTTTAAAGCTTTGAGAAAACTCTTCAGTTTGTTTTTCAGCAAGAAAGATGTGGTATTTCAAAAGACTGAGCTGTACAGGTTTGAGGTTACGTATGAACCATAGAAAAGCTTCTTATTTACGATGTGCTGTAGAGTTCTGTATATGGCTCTGAATGGATAGGCGATGCTGGTTTGATCGAGATTTATGTTCCGGTTAGATAAGCTGAGCTGGTCTGTTTAGAGTTTGTCTAAGCTGGTGTAGTACCCTCCAGCTGAGCTGATTTATCCCGAGCTGGTACATTTCCCTCCTGCTGAGCTGGTCTATTTCCAAGCTGACACAGTACTTCCATATTCTCTAAGCTGATCCAGCCTACCTTTCTAGCCTGATTCGTGTGTTCGTTTCTAAGCTGAGCTGGTCTATCCCAATCTGGTACAGTACTTTTCTACCCGAGCTGACTACCCAGTCGCGAGCTGGTATAGCTTGTGTCCATGCTGGACTAACCTTTCTCAAGTTCAGCTCTTCACTTTCATTGAACAGATTACACATAATCATTACAATACCAGTAACCGATAATCCATTTCTCCTTATTGAGATCATTGTTAACTCCTTGATACTCTGTTTTTCAATTAGTCACCCGAGCTGTTTTCAGTTACCCCAGTTTGCGGCCCAGTTGTACGCTCAGTTAGGTTTTAAAAGTAAATGAGTTTTTTAAAAAAAGTGAACCCCACCAGTTTAAGTGATCGGCCTCCGATTCAGCGGCATTGTTTAAAAGATATTTCATCAGATTAAAGGAAGTGAGTTTTTATAGTTTAAAGGATTTATGGCATAGATGAACCACGGTCCACATGAAGGGTGAGTGAGCTGGTTGACGGAGCAGAATGCCCCTTCAGTGGGAAGGGGACCAAGATTATGGTTGACAAACTATAATCCCTTTCACAGTAAGTTGGGATATATTTCCCCAGATTCCTGAATTCAGATGTTAGCTTGATCAAGCGCCAGGACCTACAGAGAGCTTCTAGGCCATAAGTCACAAGGAAAATAATAGCGATCTGGGTTGATGTCCCAATCTGATGTTTATGAGAAAGATTTGATCTTAAGCTGACTTCCTTTAAATTATGTCTTTAGCTTATGTACCAGTTATGCTTGCATTATGAGATATTGTTATCCTCAGTTTTTACTTGTTGAGGTGAGGCAGCTCAGGGGCAGGCGAGATATGCGAGCTGAACCAGCTTAGGGGTGTGTGTGTTTGTCGAAGGCCATAGTTTCCATGTTGTTGTTTTTTATCTTGTATAACTGTATTAAGATCTATTACAACAATAGAGGATTCATATAAAATTCAAAAAGTTGTAATATACTGTTTGTAATCGAACAAAATATTTGTATCCCAAAGCTGATTGTACTGTTGTTCATATCATTGTTCTATAATTCGAGCTTTGGAAGGAAATACAGCTTCCAATTATTGCCTTAACCAGCTTAGGGGTGTGTGTGTTTGTCGAAGGCCATAGTTTCCATGTTGTTGTTTTTTATCTTGTATAACTGTATTAAGATCTATTACAACAATAGAGGATTCATATAAAATTCAAAAAGTTGTAATATACTGTTTGTAATCGAACAAAATATTTGTATCCCAAAGCTGATTGTACTGTTGTTCATATCATTGTTCTATAATTCGAGCTTTGGAAGGAAATACAGCTTCCAATTATTGCCTTTAGTCCTTTATTTTTCCGTTTAACCTTTTTACTCCAATCCGTTAACTCCCTTGGGTCTGGGCATCACAACCTGGTATCAGAGCATGGTCCTAGATATAAACACACATCTCCAGTCTGGAACAATTCTCGTCGACCGTATCTCCTGAACTGTGAGTTTTATTGTTATGTAATAGAGTCATTCTCTTTTGAGTTTCTGATGTTCTTTTGTGTTGGATTGCAGGCTATAGATCAATATGTCAGGTAGAGGAAGGGGTAGGAGAAGCAACCCTGTAGAGGAGCCCAACCCAGATAACAACACTCGTGTTCTAGCTGGAATGACCCAACTAATAGAACAGCTGGTAGAACAGTCAAGCCAAGGTAATGGACAATCTTCCAACATAGGATCCAATCAAGAATATCCCCAGGAGAGGTTTCGACGATAGAGATCGAAAGAGTTAGTGGCACAACAGATCCGATTGCTGCTGAAAGATGGATTAAGTCCATGTAGGTTATATTTGAATACCTCCAGATGCCAGATTTGGACAGGCCCAGGTTCACCATCTATATGCTAAGAGACGATGCTATGATCTGGTGGGAGGGATCCAAGCTGTCAGTGGACCTGGCTAATCTCCCATGGGAGGAGTTCAAGAGAGTGTTCTTTGAGCAATATTTCACCGTAGATAAGAGGTCCGAGCTGAAGAGGGAGTTCCTAATGTTAAAACAAGCGAGCATGATAGTTCAAGAGTATGTTCGCAAGTTTGAGAGAGGGTGATACTTTGTGCCTCTAATTGGAAGAGATCCAGAAGAATTGCAACATTTCGTGTACGGATTGAGGCCTGCACTCAAGCTTAATGTTAGTCTAGCTAAGCCTAAGGTTTACAGGGCAGCTGTGGACAAGGCCCTTCGAGTTGAACAAGACTGGAAGGAGGTTGATGAGGAGCGACAATAAAAGAGGTAGTCCTTGCAGCAGAAAGATCAAAGGCCTTTCAAGAAGCAGAATCGGAACCAGCAAAGGCCACAAGAACAGAAACATATACAAGCCCAACCTATCAATGTAGTTCCCGCCATAGACAATCGGTCAGTTTTCCCCAAGTTTCACAAGAACCATTCTGAATAGTGTAGAGCTGGTCAGAGCGGCTGCTACAAGTGTGGTGCTCAAGGCCACAGTGCTAGGTACTGTCCAAAGTCAAAGCAGCTGGTGACCAGTAGGGCGTATGTCATGATAGCTGAGAAGGCCAACCTAGACTCTACTGTGGTTACGGGTGAGATTTTGATTGCTGGTATACCTTATTTTGCCCTAATAGTTTCTGGTGCGACCATTCGTTTATAGTAGCAGAGTTTGCTAACCTTCCAGATTGGACCAATTATCCATAGGCTTTTGTGTGACTGTACCCTCAGGAGAAGAACTGGTATCCCATGATGTATATCGTGATTTAGAGCTCATGCTCCAAGTACATTTGATTACTGCCAACTTAATTGTTTACTTATGCCCGAGTTCGATTTGATTTTGGGAATGGACTGGTTAACTAGGTATGGTGTAGTAATTGATTTTAAGCTTAGAACAGTAGCGGTAAAGCCACCTAAAGGAGACCAGTTTTCATTCGAAGCTTACCAGCTTAGGAGAGTTCCTCGTATTATTTCAGCTTTGAAAGCCCAAAGCTGTTTAAGGAACGGTGGAGTAGGATTTTTTGCTAGTTTATCGTCCCTAGATGTTTCTAGTAAGCCCAAGCTGGCAGAGGTGGAGGTGGTGAATGAGTTTCCAGAAGTTTTCCCAGAAGACATCTCTTGACTACCTCCAGACCAGGAGCTAGAGTTTGCGATCGACTTTGTACCAGGAGCAGCACCTGTTTCCACACCACCCTATCGACTTGCGCCTACAGAGATGAGGAACTAAAAGAGAAAATCCAAGACCTGTTGGACAAGGGCTTCATACGACCCAACACATCACCATGGGGATCCCCTGTGCTGTTTGTCAAGAATAAGGATAGGAGCTTGAGATTGCACATATATTATCATGAGTTGAATAAGCTAACTGTTAAGAATAAGTATCCCCTCCCTAGTATTGAGGATTTGTTTGACCAATTTAAGGGTGCAGAAGTGTTTTCTAAGATTGACCTACGATTTGGTTATCACCAGTTAAAGATCAAGCAGTTGATATTTATAAGACAGCATTCAGGACGCGCTATGGTCACTATGAGTTCCTAGTAATGCCTTTTGGATTGACCAACGTACCTTCGGCCTTTATGGATTTGATGAATAGAGTGTTCCAACTGTATTTGATCAATTGGTAATAGTGTTTATATACGATATCCTACTGTACTATAAGAACAGAGCGGAGCACTCCAACCAGCTTAGGACAGTGTTGCAAATTTTGAAGAGCAAACAACTTTTTTCTAAGTTCAGTAAGTGCGAGTTTTGGCTGGAGAAGGTTGCATTCCTAGGACATATCATTTCCAAGGATGGATTAGAGGTTGACCTAGCTAAGTTCGAAGCAATCCGGGACTAATCTATGCCCAAATATGTTGCAGAGGTTAGAACCTTTTTGGGTCTTGCGAGATACTATAGACGTTTTATTAAGGGGTTTTCGAAGATAGCGGTTCCATTAACCTCTTTGACCAAGAATCAAGTCAAGTACGAATGGACCCCTGATTGCCATCTGAGATTTGAGAAACTGAAGAAAGCTTTCGTTGAGGCTCCGGTGTTGGCCATGCCTTCAGGACAAGGGAATTTTGTTGTTTAAACATATGCATCCAAGCTGGGTTTAGGTGTTGTGCTGATGTAGGACCGAAGAGTAATCGCGTATGCTTCCAGTCAGCTGAAGAACCATGAGAATAATTACCCTACTCATGACCTGGATCTAGCTGTTGTACGTTTTGCTTTAAAGATCTGGAGATTACCTATACGGGGAGAAGTGCGAAATATTCACAGACCATAAGAGCCTTAAGTACTTTTTCACCCAAAAGGAACTTAACATGTGGAAGAGGAGGTGACTGGAGCTGGTAAAAGATTACGATTGTACCATCAGGTATCATCCATGTAAAGCTAATGTGGTGGCCAATGCTTTGAGCAGGAACTCAATTGGATTGACACAGCTTACAACTCAGAGACCGTTAGCTTATGAGATTGAGGATTTCGGGTTAGAGCTGGTGCCCCATCATAGTAATGCAACCCTGGCCATTCTCTCCATTCAATCATCGTTGATAGATCAAATCAGAGAAGTTCAGCTGAGATATGAGCAGCTGAGGAAGTAGAAGAAGCGAGACGAAGAGAAAGGTGGTAATCTATACACTGTAGAAGCGGGAGTGGTTAGATTTCAAGGTCTATTAGGGGTTCCTCGAGTAGATATGTTGAGAGCTGATATAATGACCGAAGCTCATACAACCCCATATTCAGTTCATCCAGGGAGTACAAAGATGTACTAAGATCTCCAAAAGTTTTATTGGTGGCCTGGTGAAGCGTGACATTTCAAGATTTGTTTCAGTGTGCCTAGCCTGCCAGCTGGTGAACGCAGAGCATCAAAGACCAGCTGGAATGTTGAACCCATGCCCATACTAGACTGGAAATGGCTATGGATTTTGTAGTTGGATTACCCAGAACTATCCATGGATACAATTCCATTTGGGTTATAGTAGATCGTCTAACTAAATCAGCTCACTTCCTACCTATGAAGACGACCTATGATATGAACAAATACGCTGAGCTGTATGTTAAGGAAATAGTGAGATTGCATGGTATTCTAGTTTCAATCGTGTCCAATAGGGATCCAAAGTTTACATCAGCTTACTGGAAGAGTTTACACAAAGCTATGGGCACTAAGCTGACTTTCAGCATGGCTTTTCACCCACAAACCGATGGAAAATAAAGGGTGATTCAAGTACTAGAAGATCTACTGCGAGCTTGTATCTTAGATTTTTCCGAGAGCTGGCTAAAGCTACCGTTGGTAGAATTTACGTATAACCACAGCTTTCAATCTTCAATCCAGATGGCCCCTTACGAAGCTCTTTTGCAGTACGCGCATTCACTGGGACGATGTAGGTGAGCGAGCTGGTTTGGGTCCAGACATTGTAGAACGAACATCTGAAGTAGTTAGGAAGGTTCGGGATCGATTGAGAACAACTCAAAGTAGGCAGAAGAGCTATGTTGATAACAGACGCCGTGAGCTGAGTTTTGAAGCTGGAGATCATGTGTTCTTAAACGTAGCTCCAATGAAAGGAGTAACTAGATTTGGGAATAAAGGTGAGCTGAGTCCAAGATTCATTGGTCCATATGAAATTGGACAAGGTAGGAACTTTGGCTTATCGATTAGCATTACCCCCGCACCTGTCTTCAGTGCACAACATTTTCCATGTATCAGCTCTTAGGAAATACGTTCCCAACCCATCGCATGTACTGAGCTATGAACCAATCCATCTTGCACCCGATCCGAGCTACGAAGAAAGACCAGAAAAGATTCTTCATAAAGAGAATTGGAAATTGAGGAGTTGTACCATCCCGATGGTCAAATTGCAGTGGTCTAACCAATCAGAACGAGAAGCAACCTAGGAGACCGAAGATGATATGCGTAGCCTCTACCCAGAGCTGTTTGGTAAGATTAAATTTTGAGGATGAAGTTTCAGTTAGGAGGATAGAGTTGTAGCGCCCCAAAATCCATAGGACCACATTTGTTAGAATTTTCTTTTGAAGGGTTGTTTTGATATTTGAGCATCCAGCTATAGTTCGAGTTGGTTCTTTTACTTAAGCTTATTTCTTCTCTTCCAACTTAGAAGCACGGCCCAGAAGATTTCCGGAAGGATTTCGCCCCAAGCACAATCCCGAGTTGGTACTGATTTTATATAAAATGTGGTTGATGTGGGTTCAGCTTTCAATAAAAATTATAGTAGTGAATTTCAAAGTTTAAAATGTAGTAGGGGGCTTTTGAAAAATTTTGTGAGTTGGTAAGGTAACCCATGCCTCCTAACGTACTATTTACCTACTACCAATCATGTTTCTTACAAAATGATATTTTGAGAGTTATAGAGTTCAGTTTCACAAAAGCAACTTCAGTTCTCAAAACACTTTGAAGCTTGACAGCTTGTGCTTGCGGTGATATCCAGCCGAGGTCCTCTGTTCTTCGTGATTCAGTTTCGGAAAGTAAAGCTGATTCTTTGCTGCATCTAGAAAACATATATTGTTTCTTTGTTTCCTGTTGAATGCTTGCCTGATGCATGTGTAGCTTCAGTTCAGTTCAGTTCATGTTTACTTTTAAGTTAAAGGTTTTAAAGTATGAAAGTTAAGGGTTCACAGTACAAATGTTTAAATCTTTGAGAAAACTCATCTGTTTGTTTTTCAGCAAGAAAGAGGTTGTTTTTCAAAACACTGAGTTGTATAGGTTCGAGTTTACGTATGAACCACAGAAAAGATTCTTATTTCCGATGTGCTGTAGAGATCTAGATATGGCTCTGAACGGATAGGCGGTGCTGGTTTGATCGGGATTTATGTTCTGATTAGATAAGCTGAGTTGGTCTGTTTAGAGGTTGTCCAAGCTGGTACAGTACCCTCCAGCTGAGCTGATTTATCCCAAGCTGGTACATTTCCCTCCAGCTGAGCTGGTCTATTTCCAAGCTGACACAGTAATTCCATCGAGACGAACCGTACTCTAGAAATTTTTTTTTCCAAATCATGTGCGGAATAAATAAACTAAAAAGTATGGCTCATCCCATTTTAAAACATTTCTCAACATCATTTGAAACATAAATAAATGAATATCTTAAAACATAAAATCATCCATACTGTTTAAAAACCAGATTTAGTAAAAGTAGCATAAATTAATTGGAAACTGAACATGCTAAATAAAATACTGAAAAGTGTATCATAACATAGATAAAACGTCAGAGTGGCCACGGGGTACAGCTGCAGCGGGCGCTCAGAGGTCGTGTGAGGACTAGAAATCTGTTTAACGGTGATTAGCGATACAATCAGATCTGGATTAGGATCTAGTGATTTTTGAGAATTCTTGGAAGCATTTGGAACGGTGTCTAGTATACTATGTAGTGAGTATGCTATCCTATCGTTGGGTAAGGGAGAGCGTTGGCTCTCTAGACAGATTTGGTGTATCTTAAATTGCTGGAACTCAGATTTGAGTGCTGCTAGCCATCGGGTTTGACAGGAAGTGACGCTTGGATTTTTTTCTGTCGAAATCTGAATTTTGGGATTTTTCAGATTTAAGTGAGATCTGGGTGTTAAGATCTGGTTCTCGTTGGTTTGGGTAAGTTACCGCGAGCGGGAAATGATACTCTGTCGTTTAGGTGCTAGTCAGATCTAGTGTTAAAAGGGGAACATATTTGGTTAGCGAGGGGAAGTCAGTGTTGGTCAACGGTACTATTTGGACCGGTCCGATTCGTGAGTTGGAGTAGACCGGTATGGTTCAGAGTTTCCCAGATTTGGATGAGCGTTAGCGGATTTGAGTGTGTGAGTTCTGCTTCAGATCTGGAGACAGCGCGACGTCGTTTAGCGTTAGTGAGCGGGACTCCTTTGCGACGCCGTTTTGATTAGTAGCGCTTGTTGAGCGTAGCGAAGCCAGATTTTAGTTATCGCTGAGACCAGATCTGAGGGACTTTTGCCTTAGCGCTAAGATCTGAGTTATTGATGAGA
The DNA here is from genome assembly GCA_001598015.1 of Dorcoceras hygrometricum. NCBI lineage: Eukaryota > Viridiplantae > Streptophyta > Magnoliopsida > Lamiales > Gesneriaceae > Dorcoceras > Dorcoceras hygrometricum. The sequence goes on along the minus strand of KV001996.1, from coordinate 56,531 downwards.
TCTGAATAAGTCGATGTTGACTTTCATAGTAGCATTGACTGAAGGATTTAAGGCTGAGTAATGATCGACACTTAGTCATTTTTCTCACCCGACATTCCTTATCTCCTTTCTAGAGAAACCCTCGATTGGTACTGTTCATCCGAACCCTTTCATTGATTTTCGCCGTTGTTTGGAGCGAGACTGATGGCGCTGAGTTCATCTTGCTTAGATCTTTCGATTGGTGCCAGTTCGGAGTTGTAGATCGACTTGTGGAAGAGGAGCGAAGTAGTTCCAGGTTCGAGTGACTTTGAGAATTCCATTCGATGTTTTTCCCCATTAATATTTGAGCTTGTGGGTAAGTGATTCTTCCCATTTTAGCTTCGTTAGAGCTACTAGAGCCTCGTGAGTAGTCTGGAACCTCGACCGTAGGAACTAAGCAGATTTGGCTTAGTGTTGAGTTGAGTGGTTAGTTGTTTTGGCAGATTTGGACTTCTGGCAGCTTCGGTTAAGCTCTGCCGTGAGTTAGTGAGGGAGCAGACTTGAGCAGGTCGTTGGTGCCATGACCTGGTGAGATCTGATTGAGGTTTAAAGCTGGTTTGAGGTACGGATTGAGCTCCAGTAAACAGCTTTGGGCATGGACATGTTTACATTTCTTGTTGTGAACTTGTATGTTGTGTTTACGTGAGTCTGTGAACAGATTTGATTGACTTTGCTCTATCGTATAATCTGTTTCACGTTCTGATTATTGTATGCATTGACATCTGAATTATTGAATGGCATTCATGCATAAATATTGAGCCTGATATTCGATTGATGACCTGAGTTGAGCTAGCATTTTGATCGGCCGGCTGAGTTGTCGCGCATGAAGGGTCAAATGCTATCATCGGGGTGGTGGCCGGCTGAGTCGTCCTGCCTGAAGACCACTAAACTGTGATGGCTGACGGGCCTGAAGATCACGGACCGATGATTTCCACCCGCTGATTGGCTGTGCGTGGTGTAGAGGCTCACTTGAGATTTGTCAGCTGAGTCGTTGGCCTTGATGACCGATTCTTTTGATAGCCATCATTCATTTCATAACTTGAAGTATAGCATGTTGCATGATTTGCTGTTTTTAGATAGATCTTCGTACTGAGGTTTGACCTCTTTGCTTTTCCCTGTTTTTAGGCTGTCTTGGTCTGTATTTGCTTTGGCAGGTTCTTCAGGTAACAAGGCTGGACAAAGTGGAGCTTAAGCTGGTCGATCCCCTTTATGATTGGAGTCCCAGTGTTAAAACATTTATATCATGAGCCAGGGGATGTCCTGTGCCATTAATTATATTTGGGGATCGGGAGTTTATTTTATCGTCTGTTGATGTATTATGTGTGTTGTTTGGATTTTGAGTAAATCCTTATTTTGATTATGAACTATTTTGAGATGATGTTTTGATTCATGCCCAACATTTCGAAAACATTTTAAACTCATATTTTGATTCTCCGCTTAATTGTGTAATTATCTATGTATTAGCGCACCGGGCCTGACTTTTGGTATCAGAGCTTAAACTGGGATAAACTTGATTTCTTTTTCATCACACTTGAGTCTAGGCACAGAGTTTGAGTTTTGATTTTGATTGACTCTGTGACTTATGTGATTGCGATTATTTGACTTTGTGATGATATCTGTCTATATGATTTTTTGTTGGTTCTTACCCTGAGTCTTGATAGATGCCGCCGTGGAGAGGTAGAGGTAGAACCACTAGGCGGACAGTTGAGGAGTCTAGGCTCTCGGTAGCGATGAGGATGTTGAGCAACCTAGTGAACCTTTGCGTCGTCATAGACAGGCAGAGGTGGAGGATGTGACTCGACAGATCGGTGAGATGGAGTTGGTTCTAGCTAGATTACAGCGGACGAATCCTCCTACGTTCTCTGGCACCGAGGGCGGTCTGATGGCGGAAGGTTGGCTAGAGCATATGGAGTAGTTGTTTGATGCTGTAGAGTATTCTCAGAAGAGAAGATTGAAGCTAGCGGTTTTGCAGTTGAGGGAGAACGCTCAAAGCTGGTGGAAGGGTACTTCCCGAATTCTAAGAGAAAGTGGGGCTATGATTACTTGGGAGAACTTCTGTGCAATGTTTTGACAGGAGTATGCCCCGGAGTCCTACTACAACAACCGCGAGCGAGAGTTTGACAATCTGAAGCAAGGGGACATGAAGGTGGCAGAGTATGCCAGACAGTTTTCTTCCCTTCTGTCGTATGTTCCCCATGTAGCTAACCAAAGGAGGACTAAGAGGAACAAGTTTTTGAGAGGTTTGAAGCCTGAGTTGTTCAGGATGGTGTTGGCTGGTTCTCCTGTGACATATGTTGAGGCTGTGGATAGAGCGGTGGATATCGAGGAGAGTCTGTTAGAAGCGCAGAATCAGGTTCAACCTACATCTGAACGTACTTTTTAACATGTGCTTGAAGTGACGCAACAGTTTCAGCCTCCTCAAGGATCACAGCAATCAAATCGTCAGAGGTTCAAGCCTCGAGGGAAGCAGTTCAAGAAGCGGTCGAATTCGAGTTCCTCTGGTTCCGTTAGTTCTGGTGGCAGTGGATCAGGTAGTGTGTCTTGTGGCCAGTGCGGAGGTCATCATATGACTTCACAGTTTCGTGGAGTTCGGGGTCTTTGACATCTGTGTGGCCAACAGGACATTTTGCTAGAGTGTGCCCATTGATGGATGGACAGGCCGTGAGTCAGTCTCAGCAAGGTTCTGCTGGTGGTTCTTCGTGGAGGCAACAACCTTTTGTTCAGTCCCAACGATATGGATTCCAACCCCGTGAACCATCTAGGTTTGGAGGACCTTCTAGACCTCAGTTTCCGGGACCGCAACAAGCTCAAGTGAACTCCTTGACGTGAGAGCAAGCTGCTGATACGACTGAAGGAGTTATTGCAGGTACTTGTGCTATCTTTGATTTTCTGCATGAGTTTTGTTTGATACGGGAGCATCACACTCCTTCATATCTGATCTGTTTGTGCATGAGTGTGGATTGAGTGTTACCCCACTGTGTGATTTTGTGTCTGTATCTACCCCTGCTGGTGTGTGGTTGATGTCCCGTGGAGTGGTTGTGGAATTTGTGATTAGATTTGATGAGAACGTGTTGGTGACTAATCTGATTACCTTGGAGATTCCAGATTTTAACTGTATCTTGGGTATGGATGTGTTGTCTGCTTATAGAGCGATTGTAGACTGTTTCCATGGTGTAGTGAGGTTTAGGCCTCCAATTGGTGAGAAGTGGGATTTCTACGGTGCTGATTCGTGATCCAAGATTCCACTGATGTCAGCCATAGAGATGTTCAATCTGTTGTCCTTAGAGAACTCTGGGTTTATGATCTATGCCCTTGATGTTTCCCGAGATTCGAGGATAGAGTTGAGTGATGTGCCGATTGCTCGAGAGTTCCCAGACGTATTTCCAGATGAGATTCCGGAGGGAGAGAGATTGATTTTAGTATCGAGTTGGTGCCAGGAACAGCCTCGATTTCTAGAGCTCCGTACTAATTGGCGCCACCTGAGTTGAAGGAACTTAAGGATCAGTTGCGTGATCTTCTGGAGAAAGGCTTCATAAGACCGAGTATGTCGCCTTGGGGAGCTCCGATTCTTTTCGTAAAGAAAAAGGATGGATCTATGAGGATGTGTGTGGATTTTCGGCAGTTGAATAAAGCGACCGTGAAGAATAAGTATCCGTTGTCGAGAATCGGCGATCTGTTTGACCAGTTGCAGGGATCTGCTGTATACTCTAAGATAGATCTACGATCTGGTTATCATCAGTTGCGGATTAGAGATTCTGATGTGGCGAAGACGGCTTTCACGACGAGATATGGGCACTATGAGTTTCTGGTGATGCCTTTTGGATTGACGAATGCTCCTGCTGTCTTCATGGACTTGATGAATCGCGTCTTTAGTGAGTATATTGATCATTTCGTGATCGTCTTCATAGATGACATCCTAGTGTACTCGAGGAGCTATAGAGAGCACAAAGAGCACTTGAGAATGGTGTTGCAGAAGCTGAGAGACTCACAGCTGTATGCGAAATTCATCAAATGTGAATTCTGGTTGGATAGAGTTGTCTTTTTGGGTCATGTTATTTCTACAGAAGGTATTTCGGTGGATCCGAGTAAGGTCGAAGCAGTTCTTAACTGGGAGCGACCTAAGAATGTGTCAGAGATCCGTAGTTTCTTTGGTTTGGCTGGCTATTATAGGCATTTTATTGAGAAGTTCTCTTCGATAGCCAGGCTGATGACTCAGTTGACCCAGGAAGATAGGAAGTTTGTTTGGACCGATGAGTGTGAGTCTAGTTTCCAGTTGCTTAAGGAGAAGTTGACTACTGCTCCTGTGTTGGCTTTGACTTCTGGATCTGGAGGGTATGTAGTGTGCTCTGATGCTTCTCTGAGTGGTTTGGGATGCGTGCTGATGCAAAACGAGCGAGTGATAGCTTATGCGTCTCGACAGTTGAAGCCCCATGAGACAAGATACACCGTTCATGATCTGGAGTTGGCTGCGATAGTTTTTGGCTTGAAGATTTGGCGTCATTATTTGTATGGTGAGCAATTTGTGGTGTACACGGACCACAAGAGTTTGAAGTATATTTTCACTCAGTCTGATTTGAATATGAGGCAACTTCGTTGGATGGAGTTGCTGAAGGATTTTGACTGTGAGATTCAGTATCAGCCTGGGCGGGTGAATTTAGTGGCTGATGCCTTGAGTAGGAAAGCTCAACCTGCGATGTTGACGTCGATGAGAGTATCCAAAGTCCATGAAGAATTGGGGACTTTTGGATGGCATTTCCAGCCAATTGATCAGTATTTTGTAGTTTCTTCTCTTCAGGTTGAACCACAGATTGTTGCAGACATTAGAGCAGCGCAGAGGACTGACCCGTACATTCATGAGTTGAAGATTAAAGCCCAGAATGGTCAATCGAAAGAATTTTCTGTTGCTTCTGATGGATTTCTGAGATCTGTGGTGGATTGGTGGTTCCGAACCTGATTGATCTGAAAGAGACTATTTTGATTGAAGCCCATTGTAGTCGTTACATCGTGCATCCGAGGGAGTAGAAAATGTACCATGCCCTGAAGTCTCACTACTGGTGGGAAGGCATGAAGAATGATATTTCTGGATTCGTATCTCGATGTCTGAATTGCCAACAGGTCAAGGCTGAGAGGATGAGACCTGGTGGATTGCTACAGAGTCTAGAAGTGCCCCAATGGAATTGGGAGCACATCGCCATGGTTTTTGTGACGCATTTGCCTCGATCGAATAGGGGATGTGACGTGATTTGGGTTTTTGTTGACAGGCTTTCAAAGTCTGCCCATTTCATTCCCTATGATATGAGGTGTTCGATGAAGAAAATGGCGAAGTTGTATATCGACCATGTGGTGAGGTTGCATGGAGTTATTGTTTCGATAGTGTCTGATAGAGATCCAAGGTTTACTTCCCAATTCTGGAAGAGCTTGCAAGCAGCGTTTAGATTGGCCATGAGTACAGCTTATCATCCCCAGACAGATGGCCAATCTGAGAGGACCATTCAGATTTTAGAAGATATGTTGCGAGCTGTGGTGTTGGATTTCAGTGGTGGCTGGCAGGATTCCTTATCCTTAGTTGAGTTTTCTTATAACAACAGCTACCAAGTGACTATCGGGATGGCTCCATTCAAAGCTTTGTATGGTAGTAAGTGTAGATCACCTATCTGCTGTGAAGAGATTGGCGAGAAGCAGTTGTCTACTCCTGAATTTGTGCAGCATATGAAAGACCAGATTGAGTTGATTCGGAGTAGGATGAAAGATGCTCAAGATCGACATGCTAGATATGCTAATAAGCGACACAGACCATTGGAATTTGAGGTGGCGATCGTGTGTTTCTCAAAGTTTCTCCTTTCAAGAGCGTGATGAGATTCGGATTTAAAGATAAATTGGCTTCTAGATTCGTTGGTCCCTCTGAGATTGTTGAGAGGATGTGTTTCATGTGTCAATGTTGAGGAAATATGAGCAAGATCCATCCCATGTGCTGAGAACTGATGAAGTTGAGCTGGATTCTACCTTGAGCTATGTCGAATATCCAGTACAGATTATGGATAGAAAGGAGAAGCAGCTAAGGAACAAGGTTATATCATTGGTGATGGTCCAATAGAGCAAGCATGGCAGAGAAGAGGCTACCTGGGAAGTTGAAGAAAAGATGAGACAGGAGCGTCCTCATCTGTTTGAGCCTTGATAGCAGATGACTGAAGGATTTAAGGCTGAGTAATGATCGACACTTAGTCATTTTTCTCACCCGAATTCCTTATCTCCTTTCTAGAGAAACCCTCGATTGGTACTGTTCATCCAAACCCTTTCCCGTTAGATTTACGTCAATTTTCGCCGTTGTTTGGAGCGAGACTGGTGGCGCTGAGTTCGTCTTGCTTAGATCTTTCGATTGGTGCCAGTTCGAAGTTGTAGATCTACTTGTGGAAGAGGAGCAAAGTAGTTGCAGGTTCGAGTGACTTCGTGAATTCCAGTCGATGTTTTTCCCGCTAAGGTTTGAGCTTGTGGGTAAGTGATTCTTCCCATTTTAGCTTCGTTAGAGCTAGTAGAGCCTCGTGAGTAGTCTGAATTACTGAATGGCATTCATGCATACATATTGAGCCTGATATTCGATTGATGACCTGAGTCGAGCTAGCATTTTGATCGGCCAGCTGAGTTGTCGCGCCTGAAGGGTCAAATGCTATCATCGGGGTGGTGGCCGGCTGAGTCGTCGCTCCTGAAGACCACTGAACTGTGATGGCTGACGGGACTGAAGATCACGGACAGATGATTTCCACCGGCTGATTGGCTGTGCGTGGTGTAGAGGCTCATTTGCTATTTGCCAGCTGAGCCGTTGGCCTTGATGACTGATTATTTTGATAGCCATCATGCATTTCATAACTTGAAGTATAGCATGTTGCATGATTTGCTGTTTTTAGATAGCTCTTCGTACTGAGGTTTGACCTCTTTGCTTTTCCCTGTTTTTGGGCTGCCTTGGTCTGTATTGTCTTTGGCAGGTTCTTCAGGTAACCAGGCTGGACAGAGTGGAGCTTCAGCTGGTCGATCCCCTTTCTGATTGGAGTCCCAAGGTTATACATTTATATTATGAGCCAGGGGATGTCCTGTGCCATTAATTATATTTGGGGATCGGGAGTTGATTTTATTGTCTGTTGATGTATTATGTGTGTTGTTTGGATTTTGAGTAAATCCTTATTTTGATTATGAACTATTTTGAGATGAGTTTTGGTTCAGGTCCAACATTTCGAAAAATTTTTAAGCCCGTATTTTGATGCTTCCGCTTAATTGTGTAATTATATATGTATTAGTGCACCGGGCCTGACAGGTCCTCATCGCCAGTAGGGATAAACTCATTGACAGTCTCACCTGCACCATTTAAACCTAGTGAGCCTAGAGGCCTAGCATACTCTATCTTTTAAAATAACAAAGTACATAATAATAAAATCACATACAAGCACATACGCATAATAAAGTAACATTAAAACATGCATGCATAGATGGTCGTAAAACATGGTTCGTAAGGTATCATAATCATATAGCATACATAATAAGGCATGAAGTAACGTAACAAAAAAATGTATGAGTCGTATCAGTGAATTGTGAGCGGGCGTATGATTGATCAATCGAAAGAACCAACGTACGTGGCGGTGCGGTTCACCCGACCTTACCTCGGGATCCCACACACCTCTATTCCACTTCACCATGTCGTGATCACATGGATCCATGGGTTCGTAATACATTAAAATGGGGGATCCTCGGGCCCGGTATCTCGACTAGCTCCCATCATTAAACTTGCCACAAGTCACTTCAATCCCTCGGGTTTTTTTAAAAAAACATGCCTTTAATGTTTCATAAATTCTCATCATGCGTGCATTTCATTAAAATATGAAATTTAAAAGCTTAGTCTATCAATATATATTTAATTCCTTCCTTTAAAACATTAACATACATAGAATACTACATATATAATTAAATACATATTCACGGGCTTCTACATTTTCCACTCCGGTCACGGACTGGTTCAGGTGCCTGGTCCACTACTTCTAAGCCCAAAAGACCCTGGACTTAACTTAAAATTGAAACTTATACTTATACATGACCTGACCCATAACTTTAAATTCAACCCTTAAAATTTCTAAAATACACCATCATTCACTTAAAATCAAATATTTAAAATTTGATTAAATAAAAACCCTTTGACAAATTTTGACTACATAAAATTCCAATGACCACAATTTTGAATTTAAACTTAAAATAAAGTTTTAGGTCCAAATTAATTAAAAGTTTGACTAAAAACGTTGACTTTAAAAGATTTGACCAAATAATCTTAAAATTGGACCCTATACTTTAAAATTTAAATAACCGGTCCAGAATTAAAATAACTCGGAATAAATTTAAAATATTTTGACTTGACCCTCTACTAACCGACACGGTCCAGCTTTGACAGTTTAAAAAAACAACATGCTAAAAATCATTTTCTAGGCGTTAATTTGTCATGAAAATGGCCAAAAATCTCATAAATCAAATAAATTATAAAAATACTGGAAAACATATTAAAATATGCTTAAAATATCAAATAAAGTCATCCATGAACTTTGGCAGTCCCTAAGACTCGAAATCTCAATTTTCACAAAAATGACCCGACGAGACTCACTTTGAGCGACAAAACGGTAAAAATCATTAAAAATACATTTCTTAACCAAATCACTCTCTATTTCAACAAATATTACCCTAACGCATCCCAACAGACACTGGAATAAACAAGACTCAAAAATAATTCAGGACATTACCAACCCGACGCCCGCAAACGCACTGCCTGCGCACATAATTAAACCAGGACACGTGCTAGCCATAAAATTCATAAATAATTCGTTCCTAGACCAAATCACTCCCCGTTTGGACCTAAGTGACCCTAACTCAGTGAAGTATCTCATGAATCAACCTTGACCACACATATCATATAGAGGTACTTACCCAACCCCAACAACTCTACTGTCATGCACAGGTGACAAATGAGGACACGTGCTGATCATATTGACCAAATCACATTTCGCTTGGACCTAAGTGACCCTAACTCGATGAACTAACTACCAGACCACCCTTGGACCAAATCATAGCACCATCAATCACCCATGATCGAAGCATATCAAGACTGAATCAAACACAGGTTGAAAAACATGATGCATGCATGGATCTCAAACCTTAAACATGGATCTAATCAAAACACATATAAATCATGCAGATCCTTTTAAAAAAAATATATACTATGATTTAATTGATGAGAAAATGAGAGATATAACATGCCTTTAGTGAAGAACAATGAAGATCTGCGAGTTACCGACGCGTAGGACGCGAGATCGGGACAAGACCACCTTGGATCACCAAAAGCTTGCAAAAATTCAAACTTGAGGGTGAGGGGAGTGGCTTTAGGTGGCTTGGAGAGTGGGGAGTAGTAGGGTTTTCGAATTTTTTGAAGGGGAGAATGAGTTGTGACAATGGTTTAAATTAAGAAAATTAAGAGTTTCTCACATACTAACCCTCCTCCTAAATAAAACGTGTTTTAAAACTCCCCAAAGCAAGCCTCCAACTTAAATTTTCGTAATAATAATTTTCCATATTTGCAAAACATAGAAAAACTCATTAAAATAGCCCGTATAGGCAAAAGACGGGTTCCACCTCAAAAATAATCATAAAACCCCAATTTTCGGAAATTGTTGCTTAAAAATAATAAATTTTCTCTTAAAAATATAAGGTCTTAAAAATCTCAAATAATTTTCATTTTGTTCGCTCTTCCACGCGTCCGGAACTCAAACAGACTAAAAATGGAACATGCATATCATGCAACATTAAAACCATAAATAAATCACATAAAATAGCATATAATTTTCTAAAATAATTTTATCCCTATTCATGCACTCATTTCCACGTAATTAGGGTTTCTAGGCGTTACAAATATCCCCCCCCCTTAAAGGAATTTCGTCCCTAAAATTAAGTACGTACCAAAAAGTTCCGGGTAGTGCGTCCACATATCGGCCTCAGTCTCCCAGGTAGCCTCATCCTCTGAGTGATTCTGCCACCGGACTTTGACCATCGGAATAATCCGCGCTCTAAGTTTGTGCTCCTCTCGAGCCAATCTATACTGGTCGCTCCTCGAATGATAATTCTGGCGCTAACTGGAGCGGCTCAAAATCAAACACGTGCGAAGGATTCAGGACGTACTTCCACATCATCGAAATATGAAATACGTTATGCACATCTGATAGACTCTGTGGTAGTGCTACTCGATACGCCAACTTACCAACCCTCTCCAAAATCTCAAATGGCCCAATGAATCTCGGACTGAGCTTGCCCCTCCGACCAAAACGCATCACGCCCTTCATGTGCGATATCCTCACGAATACGTGATCCCCTACGGTCAACTCCAGGTCTGGTCGTCTACGAACGGCGTAACTCTTCTGATGACTCTAGGCTGTCCTCATCCGATCTCGTATCCTAGTCACAATGTCTGCTGTCTGCTGCACTAGCTCCGATCCAGTCAGCACTCTCTCTCCAACCTCATCCCAGTGCATGGGAGATCGGCACCTCCTCCCATACAGAGCCACATAAGGAGCCATCCCAATCGATGCCTGAAAGCTGTTGTTGTACGTGAACTCTACCAGAGGCAATCTCGAGTCCCACGTACTCAGGAAATCCATCAGAATCTAGATGACTCTCTCTGACTTACCATCCTTCTGCGGGTGAAACGTCGTGATGAACGACAACCTAGTCCCCAAGGCAGCATGTAAGCTCCTCCAAAACACAGATATAAACCTGGTGTCCATGTCAGACACAATAGAGACTGGTATGCCATGCAACCTGACAACCTCTCTGATGTAAAGCTCTGCGTACTGCGTCAGGCTGAAAGTAGTCTTCATCGGTAAGAAATGCGCTGACTTGCTGAGTCTGTCCATAATCACCCATGTCGTCGTGTAACCCCTGAGACTCCTGGGTAACCCAACCACAAAATCCATTGTAATATGCTCTCACTTCCACTCGGGGATAGGGAGTGGCTTCAATAATCCTGCCGGTCGCTGATGCTCTATCTTGACCTGTTTATAGGTCAAGCACTCAGATACGAATCTCCCAATATCCTTCTTCATCCCCGGCCACCAATACAACGTCTGCAATGTTGGCGATAGTGGCGGATCCGGATCCCGTTTCCCGGGGGCGCAGCGGAAGTTTAAAAAATTTTGCCCCGAGATACGTTCAATGCATTGAAATCAATCAATAAACCATTCATAGGGCGTTTATCGATTGTTACCTTGCTGGCGTCTAGGCGCCTGGCTCCAACCAGAATCACTGGGAAACTGGCTCTTCAAATGTAGGCGGCGGTAGATCGTCTAATCAGGTCCACGACTGGAAATACGATTCCTTCGTCAGCCTGCACTAGAAGGACTGACGAATTTGGCACGGAAGGAGACTCCTCAAAAATCTGATCGGAACAAGTCCGATCACACAACAAACGAACGGCGGCGGCGCGGTGGTGGCGCGGCGGTGGCGCGGCCGTGCGTGAGGTGGAGGAGAAGAGGGGGCGGCGGCTAGTGCTAGGTCTAGGTAGTGATGTTATGTTATGTGATTAAAACCCTAAGTCTATAATTAATAGACTTGTAATGGGCTTGTGCCGGCCCATTGGACTTGGGTCAGGCCCAGGTCCATATGAACATCCGGTTCAATTAAATCACTACGGTTTCATCATAACTCCGATCGACGATCAGATCAGACCGATCGAATCAGTTTCCAAAACTGAATATTATGATGCGAAAAACAATTTTTCTGATCACCTAGACCAAAATTACAGTTTAGCCCCTCAACTTTGGGAAATCGCAATTTGACCCATGTTGACTTTTAGGAAGTCGCACTCCCTAAAATCCTCTTCCTACGCTCAACACATTGAGCTTAGTTTCCGTGCGTGAATCATGAATCCAGTACTTGTGTGACCCTCAATGGTTTAGGGATACAGCTAGCGGGCCCACAACCATTGTGAAGGAAGTCGCACTCCCTAAAATCCTCTTCCTACGCTCAACACATTGAGCTTAGTTTCCGTGCGTGAATCATGAATCCAGTACTTGTGTGACCCTCAATGGTTTAGGGATACAGCTAGCGGGCCCACAACCATTGTGACTCCGAAATCACAATTTCGGACTTGCCCAACGGATCATGGTAAAGCGCCTAGCAACATCGCCCCATGATCCCCTAGGTATCACTGATAGTGCCTGCAAGAACCAGTAGGTCATGGTTAGCGTACAGTACGGTCCTTTCAACACATATATCCCGATCAGATCAACGACCATTGGTAAATCGAGAGTCGCTAAAGATCCGATAACTATGCATACATTTTGGAGATCGAATAGTGACATCGCGAGTGTTACTAGGTAAACCCATTTACCTAAAACACATTCAGTACACTGGCCAGAGATTTATACACTATTATTCCCTCAGATAGCATAGGATATCCACGCATGAGAGCGAGCGGTGAATCCTCGACAACGAAGCATCGACTCCTACATGCATCGGGACCTCACCCAATCCCGCCGCCTAATGACCACAAATGAGTCGGCAAACGGGTCAAAGTGAGGTGCCTATCATGTAGAGTCTCAATGACGTTTCGAGTAGTGAGGACTAATCAGTACAACCAAGACCTCGAACTTATCCACTCGACAAATGGTAACCACTTGGAAAGTCCGAACGAGGGTAGTTCGATAGATCACCAGGTCACTATCCATCTGCATGCTCAGAACATCCCAATGTTCCCTACCAATGAAACATGATACTTCACATCGCAGATGCTAGTCTCAAGCTCGGGCGGCCTTATCCTCATTTTGACGGCCCAATTGACTAGGAACTAGTTCAGAATGCACAGTGACTGTTAGATGTGTTTCATGATAGCCATCATATCCACTATCACATCTAACATACACTATAGTGCATTCTAGGTATTCATCCAACACAATTGTTAACATTATATAACATAATGAAAATAAAGAATGTCATAAATAAATGCGTATTTAATAAATAAATATTGTCATATACAAGAGTCTATAAAACCCACACGCCACAAGTTGGCTAGTTGGGCATCTACTCTAACATGCAAATCTCTGTACATCTCAGCTCTCAGCTGCCCAGTACTCGGCACCCACATACGACCCCTGAAACGTACGATCCCATCCTCAACTGTGTACAGACCTCGCCCTCTGGCCTCATCTCGATGTCTCCACTGCTACAACTGCTCATCAGAGGCTTGCCCATCTCTAATCCAATCCCGTAGAGTCGGATGAACTGTGAGTGCTGCCAAACTTGGTGCACAGCCTCCTGAATAGAACTCCAGTCCGAATCTCTGAATCTCAGCCTGTAGGGGCCTCTCGATTGACACTACTACAGTCTTCCGGCTCAAAGCATCTGCTACTACATTAGCTTCACCCGGATGGTAGCTAATGTCACAATCATAGTCCTTCACCAACTCTATCCATCTGCGTTACCTCATGTTCAGCTCCTTCTGGGTGAAGAAGTACTTGAGGCTCTTGTGTCCGGTGAAAATATTACACTTCTCACCGTACAAGTAGTGTCTCCAGATCTTCAGTGCGAACACTACTGCTGCAAGCTCCAGATCGTGCGTCGGATAGTTCTGCTCATAACTCTTCAACTGTCTCAACGCATAAGCGATAACCTTGCCACCCTGCATCAGCACTGCACCTAACCCTCTCATGGAAGCATCCGTATAAACCACAAACTCCTCGTGATCCACTAGCATCGCTAACACCGGTGCTGAAGTGAGGGCCTCCTTCAGCTGATCTAAACTCCTCTGACACTCGAGGCTCCATACATACTTTGCATTCTTCTTGGTCAGGGCTATCAAGGGCACTGAAATCGAAGAGAAGCCCTTGATAAACTTGCGGTAGTACCCTGCTAACCCCAAGAAACTGCGAATCTCTGCTGCATTCCTTGGAATCCCTCAGTTCTGTAGTTCCTCCACCTTCGATGGGTCGACTGAAATCCCATCTCTCGACACGACATGCCCCAAGAACGCCACCTGCTCAAGCCAAAACTCGCACTTGCTGAACTTGGCATACAACTTGTGCTCTCTCAATGTCTGCAAAGCCGTCTGCAAGCTTTGTATATGCTCCTATAAGCTCCTCGAATAGACCAGGATGTCGTCGATGAAAACAATGATGAACTGGTCCAAGTACTGTCTGAAGACCCTGTTCATCAAATCCATGAAAATCGCTTGGGCATTCGTCAAGCCAAACGGAATCACCAAGAACTTGTAGTGGCCGTAACGTGTCTGAAATGCAGTCTTGGACACATCCTCCTCTTTAACTCTCAACTGATGGTAGCTGTGAAAACCCGAAAATTTAGCTCCAAAAAAAAAAATAATAATAATAATCAGCTGGTGGTCGAAACTCAGCAGTTGGCCAACGTTAATTTTTGAATAATTAAGAGAAGAAATCGAAGAAGCCTGGTTCAATTAAAGATAGGAGAAACCTGCGCAGCAGAAACTTGTTCAGGAGCGAAGTCTGGCAGTAATCGATTACGGGAAGAAATATAAGGTAGAGACAAATCTGGAAGAAGGCGTTGAACAGGAAAGAAATCTGGTTAGTGGTTGAACAGGAGAAGTTTTGTGAACAGAAAAACAGAAACTGTTGCGCGACAACGAAGATGAACAGTAGTTGCGCAAAAACGAATTAGTTGTTGCAATCAAAATTGAAAAGCAGCGGTTAAATAGATGTTGGAAACAGAAGGAGAAATACAAAGATGAATCCAATAGATGAAGTGCAAAACCAGAAGATCGATGTTGAATTACTGGAATAGAAGCTGTGTTGATGAATTGAAGAAGATTGAACCAGTCGTTGCCCTTTATTTCAATCCAGACGCAACAATCCAGTCGCAACTACCAGTCGCAAGGCGCTAAATAATCCAGACGCAACAATCCAGTCGCAACACTCAAAACGCGGCGTTTAACTAACTCAAACGACAAGCTGTGTTGATGAATTGAAGAAAATTGAACCAGTCGTTGCCCTTTATTTCAATCCAGACGCAACAATCCAGTCGCAACTACCAGTCGCAAGGCGCTAAATAATCCAGACGCAACAATCCAGTCGCAACACTCAAAACGCGGCGTTT